>MKGM01000036.1:0-27960 GCA_002018265.1 Ceratocystis harringtonii | reverse complement strand
TTTCCCGGTTTACTTTTAGGTGCTACACCACACTAAAAACTCCTTTTCAGTACTAGGCAGGTAACTGCCTATACTTCAAAGACAAGTCCATTCTGGGTAGCAACCACATAAAGTTTTGTGGTTTTTTCCACTTTCCTTCTCTTTCTTGTTCGCCTGTTTTCCCTATATACCCACCTGCCTCTTGTGCTTGCTTGCTGTCTTGTGCTTTTTGCTGCCTTGCTGCCTCGCCGTCAACAGACATCGTGCCCTTGTTTCTTGCCGTACCGTCGCTGTCTTTAGCTTCCGTTTTATCCATCGCTGTACTGTTCACTGCGACTTTCTTATCTTCATTTGTTATCGACAGCACTTCTGTTTGCTTGTTTGCCCGTGTGCTTGCTCGCCTGTTCGCTGCCCCTAGCTTCTTTTTGCTGCATGTACTCTTCTTGCTGCTGCTTGGACATACTGCCACATTTACATATATGCTCATGTTCACTATCTCCTTCGATCCTGCCTTGTCTACCCTGTCCTTGGCTGATCCTTTTCTTTTTGTCTGTCTAGCCTTTTCGCGTCCCGCAACAAAATCTGTCGGCCATCATGAATAGCGGCCGGAAGCGAACATGGAACTTCCCCGATTTTAGTGGTGGCATTCAAGTTCCTGCCTCTACCTCTTCAAAGCGCTCTCGCCCCAATACTTCTTCTGGCCAGGCCATCTCTGATCCTATTTTACTTAGTAGCGATGAGGACGGTGATGACGATGACTTTTGCGAGGTTATCGAAGGTGCGACTACTGGTCTTGATCACAGCGACCAAATAGATTCTATACCGATGCGCTCAACTTTTCATCCTACATCTGCATCCACATATACATCCTCGCCAATGCGATCCACTGCCCTATCGGGTGTCTCCCGCAGCTTCAGTGCGCCCAAGACCAACTTATCAGGGTTTTCCAGTGCCTTAGACAGCTTTAGAGCCAACCCTAGAGCTTTCATGGACGGGCCCTCTTCAATCGACATGCTGAACTCAGGCTTAGTCTCGAAGCCTTGGCCACCGAGACAGCTCGCAAATGGCCCTCTTCCTTCCCCCATTCGCTCTGGCTCGCCGTTCTACAAGTATCCAGCCCATGGGCTTCCCATAAACATCAATCATCGGACAAGCGCGGCTCCCATTCTTGGCCATATTTTCGACTCAGATGGTATCCATCAACCCGAAAATGCTTTAAGCAATCAGGTCGTTTCAAATCCTGCCGGGTTCCCCAAATCCGAGAGTGCCTTTAACTCGGATTACGTTTTCAGACCCAAACATACTGTTAAGACTGAAGAATCCTTAATCAACTTCCCTAAACAGGAGCCTCAACAATGGCTGCCAGTTCCCTTTGTCAAACAAGAGGAAACCACGTCCCAGAACCCCTTTGAAACAACATCTGATGCTACTGTAAAGTTGGAACAGCCTATGAAATTTGAAGATGATGACGAGCTTCTCATGTTTGAGCCATCGTCTAGTCAGATGCCCTACTTTGACCCGACCATGGGGGACTACAAGAGTTGGCATGCATCAGCGGCAATCACTGCCGGTGTTGCTGCCCCCCATACACTCTCGGCTCCCTTTGATTATGGACATGGCCAGAGTTATTATCAGGATTATGGTAGTCATGAATTTGGCCTACCTAGCATGGAATCAATTCGAGAGCTTGCGCGTGAAGCCCAACAACAAGCCGAAGAAGAAGAGAAGATTCGTAAAAGAGCACTTGAGGCCCAACTAGAAAGGATGCCTTTAACTGAGCAGCCTGCTGCTATTAAAACCAAAATGCTTCCCCATCAGTTACAGGTAAGTGTATCATTGCTTCTTGTGTTATTTTCTGTATTATTCACTTGGTCTCATCCTCCTGACACTTCTTCGCGTTATACAGGCTCTAGCTTGGATGAAAGCAAAGGAAGACCCTCAGCTGCCTGAAGCTGGCTCCAAAGATATGGTCCAATTTTGGCGGCGTACTAGCTATCACTGTTATGTGCACTCCGTATCAAGAAAGGCCATGAATGTTGACAATCCTCCGGACCTCTATTCTGGAGGCGTCTTAGCTGATGATATGGGCTTGGGCAAGACTCTACAAATGATTTCCCTGGTCATGTCCGACCGCAGCATCGGCTCAACCCTTATCATTTGCCCTTTGAGTGTTATGAGTAATTGGGAACAGCAATTCAAGCAACATATTCACCAAGATCATGCCGTCCGTGTGCTGGTTTACCACTCGCAAAAATGCTCCAAACTCAAGATATCAGACTTGAAGGAGTATGACGTTATTATCACTACTTACAACAAGCTAGCCATGGAGTCGGCAGGAAAGAAAGTTTTGTCCCTGATGTCGTGGCGCCGTGTCATCCTCGATGAAGGTCATATGATTCGGAATGCGAGAACCAAGGCTGCCAAAGCTGCCTGTTCACTTAAAGCCACGTCAAAGTGGGCTGTAACAGGTACCCCAATGCAAGTTTTGACCAAAAAAGAAAACTCTTCCCCTTTCTCTTGCCTTTTACTGTGGCTGACATTAGGACTGTTTAGTATCAACCGAAGTGATGACCTATACTCACTTGCCCTATTCGTTGGTGTTGGCCATAACTTGGAACACAAAGCAGTTTTCCGCAGAATGATGATGAACACGAAAGACTGCCAGACCTTTGTAGCAGAATTTTGTCTGCGTCGAACCAAGGACATGGACTTTGTTAACCTTAAGCTACCAACAAAAACTGAGCATGTTGAATACATCAACTTCAATCAAAAGGAAGCTGAAAACTACCAGGTGCTTTTGTACGCTATAAGAAGCCACTTAATCTCAATTTTATTACTCAGTGCGCATGCTAACACATCTTACCCCCCCCCTCCAGCAAGGATGCTCAAGAAGCTGCAAGGCGCTTTTTCGGAAAGGATAAGGGTGCTCTTTGGAGTACTGTCTTGGAAAAACTACTTCGCCTTCGTCAATTGTACGTGGTTCTTCTACCTGGATTACACTCAACTTGCGTCGGATTTGGCCTCTACATTGCTTTACTTGTTACTAACTAGGACTATTTCAGTTGCAACCATTGGACTTTGTCTGCCAAGAAAGCCATTTCCCACGATGATCCAGACTATTTAGCCGATGCCGAACTTAAGGAGGCAGAGATGGCCTCGCCAGAACTTTGTCTTAAAGCCCTTGTCAAACGACGTGAACTTTGCCCTATATGCTGGGATGCTCTGACGGTTGACAACGAGCCTGTTATTGGCCCGTGCATGCATGGATTCTGTAGACCCTGTGTTAACCAGGGCTTCCCAAGTGGCACCATTTCTTGCCCCAAGTGCTCGACTGAGTTCGATGAGTCCGCACTCAAAGAAGCGAAGTTCAGTCATGAGGAACTCCAGGCGGACCTAGATTTTGATTCTTTAGAGTTTGAAGATGAAATCAGCAAACAAAGTTCCAAGACCATTGCTTTGTACAAGCTCATCAAGAAAGCACTCAAGGCTCCAGACTCTAAGGTAGTCATTTTCTCCCAGTGGACCTCGTTTCTGGACATTGTGCAGCGGGAGCTTTCGGCTCTTAATATGCAATTTGTCCGACTAGATGGGCGCATGAACGGCGATCAACGCGATGTGTCAATAAAAGCTATTCAGAATGACGCCAACGTACGAGTCATGCTGGCTAGTTTGCGCGCTGCTGGAGTCGGCATTACCCTTACCTCTGCAGATACAGTTATTCTGGCTGACACATGTGAGTTTTCTTTTTCCATTCGTATTCCTTGCCATTTCCTTCCTTCATTTTACCGACGCCATGCTGCAGAGGTTTATTCATTGATGGTAACATGGACTAACCAATTGTGCACATATAGGGTGGGCACCTGCGATTGAAGAGCAAGCTATCGACCGGATTCACCGCCTGGGCCAGACAAAGCCGACCACTGTTTATCGTCTTGTTGTCAAAGACACGGTTGAAGAGAAGGTCATTGTTATTCAAGATGAAAAGCGCAAACTTTTCGGCGAAGCATTCCAAGAGACGTTCAAAACCCTCTCACGTAATGAAGCCCAGAGCATGGTGCGCCAACTGCTCTCTGATTAACATGGAGGTGAGACTGAACAGGCAGGCATACAGTATGAAGATTCACTAGACGGAAATGAAGGTCGATGCTTGTCCAAGCCGCTATCGAGATTCCTCTATTCCTTTTGGTGTATCTCTCAGTCCTCCTGTAAATCTTGAACATTGAGCTATAAAGGGATTAGCAGTACGGATCTTTGCTTTACATCTCCTCATATTGCCAATGGCCCATTTATTGATTCAGGCCATATCAAGTCCTAACTCTCATAGGATTCATCCGTTTGGGTGGTCTTTCGATGGCTCGCTCGATCTCGGCAGCGGCACACCCTATATGTCGCCTAAAATCGTGGCACATTTTCAATATGCCGCTCTTGCTAATCTTGACAATACCGACGCTCCTTCGATAGTCTCGTCCTGGACTTTGACAGGATGGTATTTCCAGGCATCGACGTAAAAGGTTCTTGGCTTTTATTATAAGCCCTTTGACACAAACGCCGGCTGCCATATTTTTCTACAGCTTGCCCAAGATTTGGGCCTATGGTCTTCTATACCCTGGAGCCAACCACTAGGGCGTTGGTTAGGGAGTTTGAGGCACCAAAAATAAACTTGATTGCTTTAGATTCGCATCTGGCTACAAATCCGAATGCGACCCTGCTACGCAATGACATGGCTCTTCGGCTGACACTAGAATACAAAACATTCTTAGGACGAGGATTTGTTCATTTCGAGTTCTGGCTTTCGGCGTTTACGTTTTCTTTTCCTTGTGCTTGCCTATGGGAGTTTGGGGTTTTGTTGCTGTTAGAAGGGATAATAAGATTGATTGTTCGATGCGTCGTGGGACTGGTTTACGTATTGTAAGATATGATTTCATGAAGTAATGTTGTTCCAACTACGCCTTTGTCATCCCGGGTAATGAATTTTCGTTTTCAACAGGACATGAATTTCTCTAAGTATTATAGGTGCTGTATACCATTGTTCATAGCTAGTCAGCGGCAAAAGGCTGGCCATCTCTACCACATACTCTTACCGCCATTATAGAGCATTAGCTCTCCCAGAGGTTAGTCAATCAAGGATCTACGTAGCTCGATATGCAGATAATGCCTTGGATGTACAATCTAGAACCTTGGGCGTCATCTTCGTTCGCGAAGAACAGCGCGCAGTCCATGGAGAACAAGTCTGTTCTAATGATATGGGAGACAGTTTCTCGCTCTATATGTTTTTAGAAAGCTTTCAGAAGAAGCTTCGCTGCGACGAACGGGAACGTTTCCTAAAAGACATTCAACACGAAGAAACGACATGATTTATTATTCACAGTCACGTGACTGGGTCGTAAGGTAGTAGATGAAGCTCTCACTAGCCTAAGCTGTGACCCGCTTTAACCCAAATCAAGGGTTCCACTTCAAATCAAGAGAGCGCCATGCGTTAATCACGATATTGAATTTTCCTGTCCATGAAAGAAAGTCACCTGCTCCAGGCTTTATCGACGTACACACTTTCAAAGCCCATTCTCCAACAAAATTTTATTTCTCCCTAGCTATAGCGAATATTGAGCGAATTTATCACAGTATCAACAACTTGGAAAGAAAATAGAAAGTCGCCTTTTCCTCTAACCCTCGACTAGACAACTGCCCATCTTGCAAATCGCAGCCCTGTCTGCCTCCTCTCCATCTCTGCTCTCCACACAACTACTCGGCCAGTAAATGCCCCCATGCCGTCAGCCGGGCCGGCGCCCTCGCGGGCTGCGATAAACACGCTTCGCAGCATCATATTCAGCACGTCATGCTCCTTAGCACTCGTAGCCGAGGAGCGTCGCCGCCGCACCGATATCGCCTGGACACTGGTAGAAAATGGTCGGCTACTACGCTCACAACGCTGCTATCATGCTGGCGGCCTGGCTACTGTGCGCGCTAAATTCGATAGTAGACCAGTTGCCACGTCCATATCAGCTCCTGTTTTAGCTCCCTGGGAAGATGCAACAGTCGCCAGCGAGTGGCATGCAGATCAAAGGCAGGAAAATGCATACCAGAATCTTCAAGACCAGAATAGTGGCAGGCCAAGTGCGGGTGGAGGCCAGGACATGAGTATTAGGGTGGGTGGGTATGCCTCGGGACTTCTAGATGTATCGGGGCCCTTGCGTGAGAATCTCCAACCGCGGCGGACAATTTCAGCGTTTGAAAATACCAAGTCGCTAGATGCCTACATAGTGGCTCAGGCGCCACGCACTGGGGCTGAAAAACGCCAGGCGTTGGCGGATGAGATTGAAGCTGAACAGAATCTACTGCACATGGCCATGAAGCAACTAGCATTGAAGCTAGAGGAACCGGGTGCCAGCTCCCGCGAATTGCAAAAACTACTAGATACAGCGTACGAAGCGAGCAAAGAGCTACGAACTCTGCCCACCGGGCTGCTAGAGATGTCCCGCTCAGTTCAATATATTCTTCGTACGCAAGGCAATTCCGAAGCAGCAGCCAGAGCTTTGCTGAGACTGGTAGAGGATCCCCGAGTCGAGAGAGGCACACTACTCGGCTATTACCCAGGCGATGTGGTTAGTGAGATCCTTTCTATTGAGGACATGCTTTACATGTCAGTGTCAGCCAAGATTACCCGGTTCCAGCTAGCTGGCAGTATCCTAGCAGGCATCAACAGCGCATTCAGAGCTTTCCACCGCAAACGCCACGCCCGCATGTGTGATATCATATGCCGCGTGCTGCAACTTGATAGCGATGGCGACATCTCAGCTGCTTTCCTAACTGCCTGTGGCTCACAAGCATCTCAAATTGCCCACGACATTGGGGAACGTTACACGGCTAAATATCCCGCTGATGTAGCAGCACGGTGGCAGGCATGCCGCCAACGACACGGCTTAGCCCACTCGCCGCTCAAAATTCGTTATGTCAATCCACCTCGACATACGCCGGCTATCGATGCGCTAATAGGGTCAATGAAGCTAAGCATCCAACACGGGCGATTGGACGATGCCATTAGTGCATTTGAGGATCACGTCAAACGCAAGGGCCGGCGGTCGAATGCATGCCTTGCCCTTGCACTGCAATCAGCAGACACTCTCTCGGCGGAACCCCTCTGCAAACGATCGTTGCGTTTGTTGCGCAAGGCCGCACGTGCCAAGTACAACATCGAGGAGGAAATGTCACGACTGATCGCCAAACGCTTTGATCACCTAGAAAAGATCACTCCTGAAGCCAACTTCAGAAACGGTCAAATGTACGCCCATGTCTCAAGTCTGCTAGCCAACATGCGCGATTTCTGTCGCAACCCTGGCTTCCTGGCATACAACCGCATGGCACGCGCCTGTCTAGCCACACGCGACTATATCGGTGCCATCCGCCTGTGTCTGGACTCAATACGCAAACATGGCCAGGACGATCTATTTTCCCATGCTTTTGTCATCTCGAATCTTGTTTTTGCACTATCGGCCCTCGGCGAGTACAACCTATTGCATGTGCTGCTCCTGCTTCTTGATCACTCGCCGCTCAAAGCCGACGACACAGTGCGCCGTGCATTGATGCGTGCCCGCAAGCGACTGGCTGTTGCAGCGGACTCTGCATTGTGGGACAAGACCCGCTCGCGACACATGATGGGCGAGCGTATTGTCAATGAAGCATGTCTTCGGATGTCTGAGTGGCGGCGGAGTACGCGTGCCGAGGTAGACACAGAAGTGGTGGAGGGCCCAGATGCAGAGGATACTAAACAAGCAGCATCTCCACCGACAACAGAGACCACCGAAGCTATATCCAACTGCTCTGCAGAGCCACAGACGCATCCGACCGTGGTGGAAACGGAGTTTGGCCGATTCTCTGCTATTGACTTTACGACTTTGCTACGACAGGTTGTAAATCAGTGGAAAGCCTTGACATTGGCCGAGGAGGCCGAAGCTGCTAGAGCACAGATGCAGGCGCAAGTGTAAACGCAGTACTATATGAGGAGGATTATGTATTACTACTGCTTAGAGCAACTATTTGTATAATGATAGAGAAGAAACCTAGAGAGATATTGTTTCATTGCTCATCCTATATTTTATACAGTCACATCCAGCTCATCGCTGGCCCAAATTAGAGATCGGGAGAAAGTTAGTATATATATTTCAATAGAAGACAAGAACGATGTAGTGCGTAAAGCCGCATTGTCTAGAGATCTGGACAAAAACAGCAAGAAGAAGAAGGGAAAGGAGCTGCGCTCTACGCAAGACTAAGGCTGTTGATCAACCAAGTCGCGATTACTTAATTTTGTATGAACGCTGAGAATCAGCAATCAATCCTTTTTTTTCTTTCTAGCCAATCATACGCCTTACCATATCCACAGACCCTACTTTTCCTTACTTCAGCAAGTTTTCTTGGCCTTTCTCGAGATGGCACACACATCGCACACGAACAACGAGCGAAGATTGATCGTTCATGAAAACGACAGCCGTGGATCAAGAGGCTCCATTAAGAAAAACACCAAGTACCAGAGCGATTTCTCTCACCCATGCTCATACGCGCGACAGCCCTCCCGAGAGCTGGTTTTCTAACACGCCAAACGGCTTATTGGGGTGCTTCTAGGCGGGCATACAGTTCTAGCGCTAGCTTCCAGCCTAAAATGTCGATCCTCACTGCCCTGCAGCCTGTATTCGCGGAGGGCCAGGATGCTGAGGGACTGCGGGTGCAGGTCCGGCACTTGCTTGGAGATGGAGGCGATGCAGGCAGGTGGCGTCTGAGTGCGGACAAGACCGGCGTTGAGCGAGGGTTTAAGTTTAAGACGTTCGGGAAGGCATGGGTAAGTACGGGGGAGGGAGACAGGAAGAAAGAATGCAACTAACTGCATGCCCTGAGCATCTAGGACTTCATGACGGCTGTCTCGCTACAGTGCAAGCTTCACAACCACCACCCCGAATGGTCCAATGTTCGTCCATCTTCCCCATAGACTCCTTGCTTTTCACTGCCCTGAAGATTCCTAACACCAACACCGTCAGGTCTACAACACCGTCTTCATCCGCTGGACGACACACGCCCCGCGTGGGCTCACGGAAAAAGACATAAAATTGGCCAACGCGTGCGACCTGCTGGCGGCGGACTTTGGCGAGCTGGCATCCGCAGACGTAGAAGACAAAGAGACATGTGCGCTCAATGACTTGGCCACTCAGGCGGCTCAAAAGGCAGGAACAGAGTGCTGTGTGCCGAAGCCGAAGAAATGACGGGAAGGAAGAAAACAAGATAGGCCGGGGTATGTTGATGTTGCAAAAAAAATCGCAAGTTGTTATTACAGCTAGAAAAAAAGGAGAAGAGATAACAGCACCATGTCCAAATCTAAATAAAGCCGAGGTTTAAATAAAGTAAAAGAGAAAAAAACAAAACTAAATGAGGCAATGTGAAACTTGGCCTGTATCTAACAGTGTGCAAATGAGATGGAGGAAGCAGACCGCTAGACAGATACAGGTCACAAACAGACCACACAACAGAGACGTGTTGATTATTAAAGCACACATTTTGCGGTGACTATCCTTGTCTTTACTGGGCCTTCTTCATCTTGGCCAGCTTCTTCTCACGGCGAGAAGCCCGGGCATCAGCTGAGGCCTCGGTATCCAGGAGCTTGTCCCACCAGCGGAAGGACGAAGCGTAGTTGCCGATGAACTTTTCGTGGTGCACATCATGGTGCTCGGCACCGGCCCAGAAGGGAAGGAAGTGGTGCAGCGACCAGGGGAAGTCATAGCCAGAATGAGCGTCAACGGCCTGGAAGAGACGGGCAATGATCCAGATGTACATGGTGAACAGGTGCAGGTCGTTGGTAAAGTAGGCCCACAGGGCAGGCGAGCCAACAGTACCAATACCGAGCACCATGACTTCAATGGGCGAGGCGTACTCAGCGGCTAGGCCGAAGGGAGCCGAGTAGTAGTGGTGCAGCTTGTGGATCGCCTTGTAGAGAGGGCCGTAGTGGAGGGCGCGGTGTGTGACATAATGCCAGAAGTCCTCCATAACGAAGAAAATGCAGACCTGGTAGGCGATCTTCCACCAGGGGGGGAAAGGCACGCCGTACTCCATGCCGCACATGGTAGCAATGGGGTGGAAAAACCAAATCTGGGGCAGCTCAACGGTGAAATGGGAGGCGAGGACGAGGGCGGCACAGTTGAGTTGTTCCCTCCAGGTGGGGATTTTAGTCTGGAACAAAGACAAGTGGTTAGCTAGTGTGCTCAAGCTATGCATGCATCTACTACCAGCGACATCTATCTCGGCCAGAAGGGGGACGCAGAAAGTCGACCGAAACAAACAAGTCGGGGCAAGAACGGTCACAGGAGAGGCCTACAGGTTGCAGCTTGTACTTGTCAAAGTAGCGAAAGCAGCCAATCAGGATCCATGGCAGACTGCGGCCGAAGTAGAAGATCTCGTGCATGATGAAGCTCATGATGCCGGTTGCCAGTGTGTCGTTGCCAATCCAAAGGTACCAGGCCTAAATTTAGGGAGATAGGATGTCAGTTTATTGTCTAGGACGGATACAAAAGGCCAAGTCAAGATCAAGGTGACGTACTGCCCACAGCCGCTCAACGTAGTTCAGCTGTACATTGTACTTGGCCACCTCATCAACAATGGTCAGGTAGTTTTGCGTCTGGGTGTACGCGAAGGACGTCGCGTTTCTGCCGAGCAATTGGAAGTTAGCTAATTGAGTCTGTATTGTGGTGTGTATGTGTGCGAGCGTGTGCGGTGGTGGTGGGTTGGTTTGTCCCCCTTTCTGGCATGTTAGCCAGAGATGGTGAGACCGAGACAGGCGAGAGACGGCAGGAATTGCAGGAAATGGGAGCAGGCCTCCTGAATGACGAGCTAAACAGGAGAAAGGAGGAGGAAGAGACGTACGCAAGTAATGACATTGCAGGCAGAGTTGTTGGAGTCGATCGGTCGTGACGAGAGAAATCTGAGACGAAGATAAGAAAAAAGGGAAGAAGGAAAGAGAAGAAAAGGAAAGGAGACAAAGGAATTAAATAAAATAAGAACAAAAAATGAAAATAAAAGATAATCAAGTCCAGGAAGAAAGAAGTAGTAGGGAGGTGAAAGAAAAAATTGAAGCCAAGGATCAAAAAAGGAGGCTATTCAGTGCTGGTATATATATGAAATTTCCAGCGTATTGTTGCTCCAACTACCGCACAAATGTCAACATGTCAACAACAACGCCGCCTATCGGTCAGTCGGTCAGTCAGTCAGTCGGTCAGTCAGTCACTCACTCACTGTAGCGCCGTAATTTAGAAGTTGGGGAACAGGGCAAGCATACAAGAGCACGTCAATGCTAGTCAGTCCGATGCTGTCCATCCCATCAGCTCATCTTGGCTAGCACTGGACTGACCTGCGAGTGAATCCCGGGCACATTTACCAGGCCAAATGTCTTATCAGTTGACACGCTATAAGGTCTGACCATGAAGTGCCCCAGGCAGGCAAGGCAGCAAGCTATAGGCACCATTCCACCAACTTACAGGGGCACCACTAAACTGCTGGTGCTATTGGGGGATAGCCACTAGAAGCGCTACAGGGTAAGCCCCATTGAAGCTGTCACTAGCTAAACAACAACTGCCTGACCCTCGCCTACAAATCGTGCCACTCGCATCCAGTGCCACCCGGCTTCCGAGCGATCTCATCTCCACTTTAATCCTCCAGACCAAACCACACCAAACTTGGCCTTTTCCCTTTCTGATTGGCCCACCTACGCGTATTCGGGTTTTCCGCCACATCCCAACCTGTCAACACCCTTCAACGTGACCCTTCAACGTGCTGCTCTAGCGCCACAGAGACCCCTTTTCTATCCCCCGGTACTCGCATTCGTGTTTGTTCTGGATTTCGTCGTCCTGTCTTGCTTATTTGTTCATCATGCGCTTAAGTTGACACGGCCCCTTCCTCCACTGGAACCGTGGCCGTGGAGCCATGCCATGGCCGTGCCACTTTTGTTTTTTCCATCTTTCTTTTCGGATCGCCAGCCATCCGATCGTGCCATTTTGTCGAGAAGTTGAGAGCAAGCCTATTAGAGATAAGGTACCAGCAAGGAGGCGGCCAGGGAGACGAACAAACCTGGCAGGCATGGCCATATGATACGGATGCAGTGCAGGGCTTTGCTCGCCTGAATTGGTGTTCCTGTTCCCACGAACTAACCCAAAGTTTTGTGCTTGTCATGTGCGTTGTCAGCACTGCCATCAAGGCACACACATTTCTCAGGCGGACAATATAACCCTAACCCTTGTATACCAGCTCACCGACGTTTCACGTCCCAGATGTCTTTTCGCTGCACCTTGTTTTTACACTGTATCTTGATGCACCCACGGTGTTTTATATTTTTACGCCCGTATCCAACGTCCATATGTCCAACGGATGCGCTCTAGGGCCGCCTTTTGTGTCGCCATCTTGCCGTTCGCCAGCGCTTCAATATCTTGCAAAAAGCTTTCTAAGATTTCGCCTCGTGGCAGTAGACCGGCTCTATGCACTAGGTTGCGTAGCACGTGAATCTCACACAATAGGAGACCATGCTCCTTGTAAGATAGAACGTCGCTTCCATCAACACCGCCGCTGCTGCTACTATTGCTGCCGTTGCCGTTTCCATTCCCATTCCCGCTGCCCATCGGCTGCGCTTCACTCAGGATGCGGTCGATGTTGCGCAGGATCATGGCGGCCTTGCGTGAGTTTCCCGTCTGTCTTGTCCGTCCACCACTAGAGAAGATGCCGCCAAGGTAGCGGCCCAGTGCGGCAGTCACAAGAATCCCCGGAGTCAGGCCTAAGAAGCCAAACAGCAGCTCTTGGCTCTTGAGCAGTGAGTCAATGCCGCTAATGGTCATCTTCAGGTCCACCTTGGTCTGTTGGATCTGGATTAGCAGCGCACGCACGAGATCGCCACGTATTGTACCGCTGAACGGATGTCGGATGTTTTGCTCGTACGCCCGCAGAACTGGCGTCACGTCGCCCTCACTGACTTTAGCCTGAATGTCAGCGATCTGTGCTGCGCTCAGTGGCGCTGCTGAGGCCATTGCTGTTTGCTCATAGCTGTCCGCTGCTGCCCCAGAGACCGCGAACTGTGGCCTGTCTTTGGCAAAATCAACCACCATGCGCTCTAGGCTTTCTAAATCTGCTTTAAGACTGTCACGGCTCATAATCGCAAATTCGCTCTTCTCATCGTGGCGGATCGTGCGCACTAGCTTGGTGATGGGTTCGACCACCCAGTTAAAGTAAAAGTCACGCACTGTTACGCCTAGGTCCTGCACCCACTCAATCAACTCAGCTTTGCGGTTCGTCAGAACGCGTAGAATTGCGCCTGACGATAAGATGGCGATACTGGCTGGCAGCCAGTAGCGTACCAGCAGGCCAGGCCTGCCGTTTTGCCGTACTAGTTTCTGTGTGTGTGTTTTATGACGCGGTAGGCCATCACGCAGAATGGTTACGAGGCGCCTGGCTATTATTGAGGGTCCAGTGGCCAGTCCAGTGGCGTCACGGGAGTCAAATGCGGAAAGACACGGGTCTTCTTCGACGCCGGAGAATACCTTTTCCTCAAACTCGGCCACGTTAGTGTCAAGGGACAGAACATGGTTGAGAACCATATCAACCAGCGCCACACTTCGCTCGACGGGGCCCTTCCAGTCAATGGCGTCATCGACAGACTCGGACTCGGCACTTGCTCTATCGTCGGTAGCACTCAAGGTCCCGCCGTCGCCAAAGATAAGACCTTCATCCATTAGCATACCGAGGCCACTGGCTGTCATTTGACGCATCTTCTTGAGCTGCTTTCGCCGACTTCGCGCCTCAGCCTGGCACAAGGCAAACGGCGTCATCAACTTGCCACGCACATCTTGGAGCGAGCGCTCGCGGATGGTGTCTTTAACGATGGCATAGAAGCGGTTCCAGCCAAGATTGAATGCGGCACGGGATTGTCCTAGCGTGCTGTCAAGACTCTGGGCCTGCATGCTCTGGAGGCGAAGTCGAGACTCGGAGTAAATTTCCCGTGTCAGGGTCCAGAGTCGCAGTGGCGAGGTTTGCACAGTGTAGATGGTGCTGGACCGGTAAGAGCTGAGAAGCTCATTCCAGTACCACATGTCATCTTCAAGACTGATGTTTTCTTCTAGTAGGGTCTCCATGACCAGGCCAAACGTCTGGATGGCAGCTTTGGCTACTAGGCGCCACTCGATCTCGGTCTCGACGTGGCTTTTTGAAGCCATCGCAGTCGCTATCGTGTCCGAATCCGCAGTTGATGAAGGGGCTGCATCTGGCAGACCAGATTGCTCCAGAAGCTGCACAATGCTCCATGCTGACAATTGCGGGGCTGACGACGATGTAGTAGACAGGTCTTTGGCAATCTGTAGGAGATCGTTGACACGCGGCGATTCAAAGGCAGCGGTTGCTACATGGAGTGTATCGGGCTGCGCTCGTGATCGGAGCTGGGGGTGTACTTGTGTGTGGATAGATGTTGGTGAGGGGTTGAGTGGAATGCGGTTTAGCTGAGCGTCGATTTGGCGGACGCGACTGGGAGTGGAGGGAGAATGGAGGAGCAGGAGGTGGTTAGCTATGGCAGGGAAAGAGGAGGAGGAGAGATATAAGAGGAGGTAGAAGGCAAGAAGAGGAGGTACAAAGCATGACGAGGAGGAAGAAGAGACTCACTCTGATACTACGGACATGGCTAAGGAGGGCCAATTCCTGCTGGAATAACTGGCCTGATTCTGTCAAGTTCGCCAATTAAGCTGCCGTATTGCTGTCGCTAACTATGGGAAACCGTAGATTCGCAGTTGTGATGTCAACGAAGAGAGGGCAGAAAAGAGCCGAGAGAGGCCCAGGTGGGAGAATAAGTGGGGAGCTCTTACTCTTAGTTCGGCAGAGACAAGACCAGATCCACAAAAGAGAGGGACCAAGAAGTTAACCTGTTAGGGTTACTCCGACACGTCACCCCCACTAGCCCTGGGCTTTTTCGTCTTGACCTTTGGCTTGTGATCTCCCCTCTTCTTGCGTCTGTCCCCCCCTTAATTCTTTCCGCAAAGCACTGACGCATTGATAAAGCCGTGGGCCTAATTCAAGTCTGGGCCTGTATCCCGTTTGCGGGAGTACAAATGCTGCTCACTGAAAACAAGCTTGGCGGCAGTGTAGCAATGTAGCAAATGGGGGCTCTAGATTCAAGGGTTTGAATTTTGGTAGACGGTACCTTCTTGGCGGGTGGGAGGGACATCAGAGGCACTGGTACTGGGTACTTTTGATTAGTGACACATGGAGTTGGCACAGCACGAATTAACCCTTACTTGCATGTACTCCGATGTTCTTTCACTGTAGCCTTGTCTTCTTTCGCTTTCTTGATCATCTGTTTAATCTTTCTCTCCACAACAAACAACAACATAGCAACCACAACAACAATCACGTCGATTTGATCCTGCCCGTTGTCTATATTGATAACTTGCGGCTTTTTGTTTTCCCTTTTGCTTTTGCGTTTGGCCTTCTTTGCCTTCGCCGCTGCGACGCTTCCCAAAAGGCTTGCTACACACAACACACTTTCATCGCTTAGTCGACCTCCCGATATCCAACGCTTTTGCTTACAGATTGGTTTCCTGACTTACCTGGCCGATTCGACCTGCTGGACAACCACATCCACTCTCGGTACACCGATTTGCTTTGCTCTCTTGGTACACCTGGCTGTTCCCCCTCACCATCCCCCCTCCCCTTCCGAGTCTTGTCCTAGACCCTTGAACGGGCCCATATATCTGCCATCATGGCTAGCAACCGCAACTACGATTTCCTTGTGAGCCTCTTTTTTGTTCTCCCTCTCTGATTAGGGCTTGACTGGCGGGCTGTATCGCTAGCTTTGCCGGTGTCATTCTGCCCCTCTTTTGGCCTTCATCAGCGTCATTATATGCATCTTTCTTTAGCTTTGTGCTGTTCAGCCTACTTGTTCCCACCTCTACTATATGATACTGTTTGCTCGGAGCTAACATGGGCTTTCTTTTCTAGATCAAGCTTCTGCTTATCGGCGACTCAGGCGTCGGAAAATCTTGCTGCCTGTTACGATTCAGCGAGGACTCCTTTACCCCTTCGTTCATTACAACCATTGGAATTGACTTCAAGATCCGGACAATCGAGCTCGATGGCAAGCGTGTAAAGCTGCAGATTTGGGACACTGCTGGCCAGGAGCGCTTCCGCACTATTACCACAGCATACTACCGTGGCGCTATGGGAATTTTGTTGATCTACGACGTGACTGATGAGCGGTCGTTCAACAGTGGGTTTTTTCCGTGCTTCTGTTACTATGTGTCTTCCTATAAATGCTAACCGGATATTGCCTCCTTCCCCCACAGATATTCGCACCTGGTTCAACAATGTTGAACAACACGCTACCGAAGGTGTCAACAAAATTCTCATCGGTAACAAGTGCGACTGGGAAGAGAAGCGTGTTGTGTCTACCGAGCGTGGCCAGGCCCTAGCCGACGAATTGGGCATCCCTTTCCTCGAGGTCTCAGCAAAGAGCAACATAAACATCGACAATGCCTTTTATAGCCTTGCTGCGGATATCAAGAAGCGCCTGGTAGACAACTCTAAGAACGAAAAAGAGTCGTCGGGTGGTGTTAATGTCAGCGAGTCCAATGCCAAGGGTGGCAGCTGCTGCTAGAACGGTTGAGAGAGACTAGAAGGGGCTCGTTGAATGACGCCCCAGGCCGACCACTGCCTCTACTCTCTTATCACAGAAAGTCGCAGCCCTTCCAAAGAACTATTTCCTCTATTTCCCCTCTTCATATTTCTCTCCCCTTCCCTCATCTCCCCCACTCCTATCTCAACAATACGACCCATGCTACCTTGACGATGACGATGACCGACCAACCAAACGACCAACCAGACGCAAGTCTTGTCGACAGACAGCCCCCTTCAAAAAAGAAGAAAAGACAACCAAGCTATGGAATGCCCCGTCTTAAGCTTGCGGAATATCAGCAGCTTTACAAACAAAAGATTGCTAATAGAAGAGTTGGGAATGGTGAGACTGGAAGAGAGATGGAAGGGGGAGGGCAATGCTGGGAACGACGCGGGCTATGTGTGCGAGGATGTGTGACGTCATAGCCGAAGGACGAACGAGGGGACGGGAACAGAGGAATAGGGACAGCGACGGCTTCATGTCAAAAGCTGATTGGCAGTCTTGTTTTGTCTGTGTTCCTCTTTTTTTTTCTTTCCTGTTTTTTTGTTGGTGTTGATATCTTTTGCTGTTACTTTTAGTTTGTGCCTGGCCTTTTTTTCCTGTTCTCTTTGTGTATTTGCTTTATTCTCTCGTCCTACGTCGGGTTTGTTCTTGGTCTTTCCCCCCCTCTCCTAGTGTTTCTACTGCGTCTCTGTATGCCCGTCTACTCAGTTCCCCTGCCTTCTCGCCACGGGCTCCGACAATAGCTAGCTGCTGTCAGATGACTTGGTTGGTCGTTGTTACTGTACATGTTTTTTTCTCTTTTCTCTCAAACTCTCCTACTTTTCTTTACAGCAACGGCCTTGCTCGCATGCCATTTTTGTTTTCCTCCTGTTCTGTTGTTCTTTTTGGTCTGGTCTGGAGTTTTGCTGGTTCTTTGACTGGCTTCTATTTAATATACAGCTTTCTCTTTTAGTATGCAGTGGCTGTTGTTGGCATTTTAGCTATGGGTGCAGCTGTAAGATGTCGTACTAGGGGGGGGGAAGTAGTTTATCCAAGACATTTAGTAACGAGGGCTGAAATTGGAGCTGGGAGAGGCCGGTAGTTTATGTCAACGAGAACTAAGTACGAGGACGGTTAAGATAGTCTATTTTTGTCTAGCTGTACTACATGGAAGTCAAAGTGCCACGAGAGCCGGGGTATCACATTCCAATGCCGGGGGCAACTCTGTGAATATTGTTTGGCTTCACAATCTGATTCACAAGGAATTTACCAGGGAAGTCCATGACAACAACGCCAATACGATCTTTTGAAGGAACACTGACGGGGATGCTGCTTTTCTTCAGGAGGTATTCACCAAGACGCTTGTTCAGACCGTCGTTACTACCGTGGCCAGCAGCAATCTCAATGGGCTTGGCACCAGCGCTAACGGTGGTGTGGGTGACGGACAATGTCTTGGGGTTAGTCGAGGGAATAGCCTCGATAAAAGACTTGACAGCATGCCATCTCAGCTTGATGAAAAGGGTGCTGATAGTGACGTTGAAATTGTAGGAGGAAACAGCAGGGGAGTCCCAGGGGAGACCATAGCGGCCGGGAATATCGGTCTTGAAGTCCTGCAGGATAAAAACCTTGCCGCGAACCTCGCCAAGGGTAGGGACAGCGGTGATGCCAGCGTTTCACTCGAAGAAGACACGCTGGACTGTACGATCGCCAAGAGGTGTGCCAGGAACAAGGTGTTGGGTTAAGAAGTGAATGAAGTGCTCGTAGCTGTCCAAGTGGCTTCCCTTGCGGATACGCAGGATAATAGTTTCGCCGGCGTGGCAATCGAGGAAATCAAACATAATAGTCAGCACTTGGTTGATGGTATAGGAGGTAGAAGTGCATGCATGGTAGACTACGATATCCGTAACCATACAACGGACACTAATGTCGAAGTATCTGATACCTGCATTGAGCTGGGTGTCTAGAGGGGTATTTTGACCCTGCAGACTGGCGTCCTTTAGGCTGTGCGTCATGGAATTGTGAGTCCCGGGAATAGACAGCGTTAATAGAGGAATGTTGTCGCCCAGGCCGCTCATTGAATCAGGGTTTTGGGCGTCAGCCAAGTCAAAAGACCAGTCGTCAGTAAAGCCGTTGAAAGTGGCAGCATGGCATAAGGCCATGGAGACCAGGGTGGTGAAAATAGTAGAGAAGCGCATATTGATATTTGATATCGATATTTGCGAGTTGTCACTAAGACGTCCCTGAAGATTGGAGGCCATAGAAAGGCAGAGAAGAGGAAGATATTAACCAGGAGAGGCTGATGGGTGGAAAGAGAAGTATCGAGACCCTGAGGAGGGCGACATGCCGACGTATTAATAGTTGATACTTGCCTGGTGATGTTGACCTAGCCTTGTGAGCATCTGGCAATGGCCAGTGTGATAGCCCGACAGTCCGCTTGGGGAACATCCGTAGATGCTCTTCCACCAACGCACCTGGCTTGTGGATTGACCTCTAGGAGAGGATATCGAGGGGAGACTGCCGTTCGCATGAATCTACGGGGTTGCCAGACCAGCCCTTGGGGGATTAATCTTGATGGTGGCAAGGTCCATGACAGAGTCTTGACTCTTTGCACGACATCGCTAGGCTAGGCAGGTCTCTTGAACGGCGAAGCAACGAACAGGGGTGTAATATAGTTAATTCTAGAGCTGGGTCAGCCGAGGTAGAGTATTGGCCTTGGGCATCTGTAGCGTGCTTGGCCTGTTCTTGGTAATGCGGGCTGCACTAAGCAGCGCTTCGACTTCCATGTAGAAAGGAAACACGTGAAAATGGACGCCCACTCTAAAACTGTGAACAGTGAAATGAAACGGAGACGGAGCGGAGACGGAACAATACACAAAGATAGATGCAAAAGACAGCAGGACTACGGGGTGACTTCCACTTGTCGCGGTCCGGGGGCGAGCATACTGGTAAATCAAGTCGGCACAGGTGAACAGAAAACAGAGGCCTTTTTGCATGTGCGTAGGGCTTCTTGCAGACTGCTATTCTGTTCTTCTCTTTTTCCAGTTCTTACTTTTCCTAGTATTTCTCCGTTAATTTCAACCTGAGAAGAACCCGGGCTCTAAGAGACAGAGCCGTGTCTTGTCTTGTGCTAGTCACACTTGTAGTCGCTACTTTTGCTATGTTCGACTAGCAGCATCTGGGGCAGTGTATCATATAAACAATAACAGCATCAATAGCCCCTAATGCTTTGCAGTCACTGTTGCTGCCAGGATATCACGTAGCAGCTGTAGACAGGGTCCTTTCCTTCGGCCATTACGCCCCCTATGTGCTTTGGATAGTTGGGGAAGCCTGGGTCAGTGGACGCTGATATATAGACGTCAAAGTGCTCTTGAAAACCGGGACTGGCGGTTTTCAGGGAACGAACAAGAGAATCTCCTCGTGACGCACCGGCACTTCAACCGGTCTAGACTAATGGAAATAGGTCTATGTTTGGTGGGCTGGGGCCAGAACTAGAGCTAGAGAGTATCCGATCATCCAAAGGCATTCGGGTTGTATCGAGGCAACAATCGTTAGACTGCCTGCTTGACCTACTCATGTGCCAATCCTAGATCCCTATGACAGCTCGACTCATTCTCTTGGGGTGCTCTTCCTTTCATGTATTTCCTTATGCATCTCTTCTTGTACATGCTTCTGCTGTGTAGTGCTTTATTTGGTCTTGCCTGCATTCGTTTAATATTCCAATTCCTCTTCCGTGTGTGTATGGTGGCTGTCGGCATTAGCTGTGCCTGAACTTGTCTTGACACGTTGCCGCCATGTACGCCTGTTGGCAAGCTGTATGCAGGAGCAGAAGATCAACAAAGGGCTGATTCATGCGGAAGACGAGCGCTTTATATTACTATATTTGTGGGAAGAAAATAAACTAGGGGCCTTCTAGGATGCATCATGTACGTTTCATTACCAACTTTGGTCTAACTATATAACAAATGCCTGCCGGGGGTATCAATAGTCACGTAGGCTTTTTAAGTCTCCTGTCTGGAGCAACAATCGTAAGCTGAAGATCTCGACCAGCTTTTTTCGCTGGGCCGAGGATATAGAAGCTTCTCCGTAAGTGGGATATAAAGACCGGAGCTAGGGCTAGGGCTGAGCATAGCATCAAGCCTCGCCAGCTAGGGTACGTCTAGCATGAGGGACAGCAGCCCGGTAGTTTTCATTAAGCTTGATGATTTGCTGAACAAGAAGCTTGCCGGGAAAGTCCATGGCAATGATGCCGACACGCTTCTTACTGGGTTTACCTTTGGAAGCGCTATTTTTTCCTTCAAGGTAATCACCAAGGTACTTGTTGATGCCGTGATCCTTAGCCTCATTTCCAGTAGCAACCAAGATGGGATTAGCACCGAAAACAACAGAAGTATAGGTAATGCATAGCGTGCTGGAGCTCTTCCAAGATACGGAATGGATATGGGATCTGATAAAAAGCCACTTTAGCTCCAATAAAAGGGAGCCGCTGCCAATGGAGACCTTGGTCTCGTGGACGGACATTCCAGAGGACTTCCAGGGGAGGCCATAGCGGCCAGAAACCTTGGTCTTGAAGTCCTGTAGGATAAAGACCTTGCCACGAACCTCGCCAAGGGTAGGGACTTTAGTGATGCCGGCGTCGCCCTTGGAGAAGACACCTTGGGCCACACGATCACCCAGAGGCCCGTCAAGAGCCAGATACTTGGCCAAGAGCTTGACAAAATCTTTGGATCTTTCGCGATGTCTGCCCTTCTCTATACGTAGGATAACGGTTTCGCGGGGGTGCTTGTCGAGAAAGTCGAAAAGAATGGCTAAGACATCCTGGACAAGATAGCCAGAGGGACTGCCCCCGTAGTATACCATAAGCCTGTCATCGTAGGAGCGACAATTAATCTCAACATATCTGACACCAGCAGCAAGCTGTGTCTCTAGAGGGTGGTTTTGAGTTTGCAAGACATTGCCGTCCTGCTTTTGACTCATTGAATTGTGAGTTCCAGGAATAGACAGCAGTGATAGGGGAACGTCATCAGTCAAGGCGCCCATCCAGTCGGGGTCTTGAGTTCTGTGAAGATCAAAAGACCAATCGTCGGTGATGCCTCCGAAGCTGCCAGCGTGGCTTAGGCCTAGAAAAGCCATCACCGTAACGAGAGAGAAGCGCATTTCAGCAGCGGGTAGACAGACAGATATGGGGTGCCGGGACGCGCCAAGGGTGGGGGCAAGATATAAGAGGATGAAACAAAGCAAGATCAACGGAGGTGGCAGAGTGAATGTGGAGAGAAGCGTCAAGACTCGACTCGAGTGGGTGGATGCTGTTGTATAGATATATGGGCTATGACCTTACTACTTGGCCGGCTCTATGTGGTTGCCGTCATCCGGCGATAGCTATAAGTGCCTTGGGAGATCCCATAGAGGCCTTGATTATTATCCTCTAGAACCATAGGCATAACATTTTAAAAACATGAAAGAAACCTAAAAGCGTTAATCTTAGACATGGCCAGCCGTCAGCATCACAAACGTAATGGAATACAATTCCAAGTAAAGTCCGAGCTGGAGACTTGGGAAACGCTGCATAACGCCTGTATAGTTTCTTCCCTATCAAAACGTCATGCCGGCCCTAGGGCTACTGTAGTGTACCTATTTTGGCAGCCCGAGTTAGGTGGCATATAGCTTCTCCTAGATCTTGCCCTGATGCAAATTTATATACCCTGGCTGGGATTTCCAGGAGAGGAAAAGGGTTTCGTAATAATTCAGGCTTTTGACAAGCAAAAATACAAGTATCAGCCGGGAGGGTGGTTATTTGCCTGACCCCTTGTTATAGCTGGGAGAGCCCTGGCAGGCACAGCTAGAAACTATTGATGTCTAGTTAGTTTACTTGGCCTTGTAAACAACGGGATCTGGTGACAGCGACTGTACGGAGAGTCCCAGACATCTATCTATCTTGCCAAGACATAAACGTTTGCATTTGTCAATAAACAAGACACCTGCAACTAGCTGTGCTCTCGCAAAGCCCAGTTTGGTCATCTGTGCCTCTCTTCCCCCCTCTCATCCTTCGCAACTGTGGCAGTGCTGGGAGTACGTAAAGAGGCATTTTTAAATCTGCTGTAGCTAGCATTAAAATGTATGAACGGAATGCGGTATTTGCAATATGGGCTTGGGCAATGTTGGACACACCTAGTGGGCGCGAGTCTTAGATTAGCAACTCGGACTCGCTCCAAGTGCCAAATCCGTCGTGCCGGCAGATTTGTTGATGCGAGGGCTCAGAGCAGTGTATTACAAGGCGTTTGGATTTACTAAGCCCGCCTGCAGCTTGTCAATAGCTCTGCCAAGTCAAACTGTTTTCTATCTCCGCACCTGAAATCCTTGCAGCAGGGAACTTGGTAGTTGGTAGCGATTTCTGCGCTATGCACCTATGCTAACGCCGCATAGCCTAGCCGATAGCCAACTAAAAGCCATTCAATAGAGAGCTGGTATGCATTGAGCCATTGTGCTAATCGCGTGACATCAAGCCTGGCACATCATCCCACTCTTGCGTGTAAATAAAAGCACGGATTTTGGGAAGTACAGACTCTGCGTGGCCTCTCATCTCTATCGGGAATACCGCATCTCACGCTGACCCAATGGTACACTACAATGCTGGCTGCGGCACATGGTGGAATTATTTCTCTAGGAAATTCTAGAGCAATTGTTAGCCGAACGTGACTGGTCGGGGGCGAGAACCTTTGTTATCTAGTGCCGAGTTATCTTATTATTAGCCTCCGGCTTTCAAGACTCTTGAGGGGAATGCTGCCATGGGCGTTGTCACAGTTGGCCTTTCTATTATTGGCTGGCTGTAGCGTCGCTGCTGTCGCCGCAGCGGTGTTTCAACAAACTCACGCTGGCTGTGGCTGCAGGCAAAAGCCGCGGTAGAGTCTGTAGCCACCTAGCTGATGCAGCAGCTGGACAATACCCTTTGTGCTTCTGGAGGCTGCGAGCACAGTAGAGGTGTCATCTTCCTCACTCGGAGCTTCTGTTTTGCCACTAATAGCAAGGAAATATCGCCCAAAAGTAAGCCTAAGAAGGAAGGTTGAGTCAGCCCTGGAACGAGAAAATGGGTCTCGTAATGGTTTAACCAGGCCAGGTAGTAGCAGCCCAAGTTAGCTGGCGCTCGGCTCGATTGCAGGATCTCGGCGACAAATGCGGGCTGAATCGGAATGGACTGCACAAGACCTGCAATGGCAACTCTCCTCGGAAACTGGCAAAGCCACGCCAGACATCCTGTTTCTTACTTCCTAGGCGGCAGCCTCGAAAATAGACAGATTCATTGTCCTAGCGCAGATGGATCGATCATCTTAGTCCACGCAATATCGTTCCTTCCAGAAAACATTTCGAAGCTACTGATGGCCATCCATGGCCCAATGCGGCAGCGCACCGCTTTGTTAACAGGCTGGCGCAGAAGCTCACGCCGGAGTTAGTGATAAATCAACGCACATTGTGCGGGGTGGAGGTCGTGAGTCAACATCCCACGCCTAATGAGATAGCATAGTCTCGTTAATACTCAGAGAGTTGATGCCAGTGTCTGAGTTTTTGGATCATGGTGGATGTAAGTCTTCAGTTGCCGCTAGAACATGAGCAGACGGACGGGCTGTCAGTATCGGACAGCGCAAAGCTTACAAGGTGACATCAGGACGTATTTTCTTGACGACTAGATTGAGGTTGTGTTTTAGTCTTCCGCCAACCATTCGCCATGTGGCAGGTGAGAGGCGACACAAGGTACACTGCGAATCTGATTGCGACGTTGCTGGGCTGTTACATATCGTTTCCATGCATGACCTCTTTATTGCTTACCCCTTAATTGCGCACCTTCAGGCTGGGCTACAGCTTTGAAGCTGGTATGACAGACTCATGGCAAATGGATCCAACTGTTGATTACACTGTTCCTCGCTGAGGTCGTGGCCATGAGCTTGGCTCCCATCTGCACAAGCTCTTCGTTCCTTGTATTTTGGCCGTCTACTCCCTTCATACCCTGATATGTTTCCTGCCCCGCCTTGAGTGCTGCCGATTGTCCGGCTGAGCTGCTTTTCCGCCTATAGACATATACATTTTCGTGGGCATTGAAAACGGATGCATTGTTCCATGGGGCCCTGCCGGCTTCTATTATGGGATGCACGCCGTAGCGAGGGGCCCAGGCGGCGTAGCATCACTAATAGGTGGCATGCTCTTTTGGGAACCGAGCGCTCTATGGCTGCAATCATTAGATCTAGCATTGTGCACTAGGGTTTTGAGGCCTAGAATCTATCTGCATAGCTGAGAAAGCGTAGATGTGATAGTTTGCAGACAAGCTACAGTGTTGTGGGCGCGTAGAGGGTCTCTCTTAGCAAGCGCCTATCGATAAGAGAACTTAAGTGGGGCTGAAGTATGCTGGGTGTAAGTCGTGGAGGTACAGAGGCACACCATGGTTTGGTGGAATTGTTGGCTTTAGAACAATAGATGCTCGGTGTGAACTACGCATTTTATTCTGTAAATGTTGCCTTGCGTTGCTCGTTCTGTTTAGGCTGGAATCCGGCTTTCCTCCTCCGTAAATGGCCTTGAATAGAGGCTGCAAGGCCCTTCACGTTGTATTCCTAAAATGCAGCTGTGTGAAGGGTCTTCTTTTCTCTTCAAGTCTAGCTGTCAATCACTCTAATCTATTTTAGCCATTTGCGTTGAAGAACACTCTTGGGGGCATTTAATCGTATAGGTTATGGGGTGGGCTTGTCGCGCTGTTCACCGGCTTTCGCTGGCTAACACTAGAGCTGGCTGGCTCTTGTGCAAGGACTAATCGAGACTGCTATGCCCTCTATGCTTTCTTTATGGACTAGTCTTAACGGAGAGGCAACGCCTCTTGCAATCGGGAAGTAGCGAAAGAAGTGCTCTAATAGTCGTTGTCAAGGCCATATTTTAGATCATGATGTAAGGGTTCTCTAGGTATTCTGGGCGGCTTATGCTATTGATAGACGATTTGGCCCCCGTCAGTCGCTCATGGAGAAGCAGGCAGATATACAAGAATGAAAAATCTACAAGATATTAGGTTTCCCCCTCATCGTCCTAGTCTATGAAGTCAAGAAATCCATGCTTCACCTTGGCTGTTGAGGCAAAGAGGCGCCCAACTTTCCGAAGCTCTGATATTTCTCCTATCCCTCTCGGCTTGACTCCCTCTCCTTCTATCCTGCACTTGTCTTTGGGGTTTCCCGATTGATATCTTTGCCAGCCTTGCCGCTATGCGCTTGTCACTTCTCGCGGCCTGGGCATCTTTAGGTCTCGGTTATGCTGCCACCCACAACAGCTACTCGGATAACAGGTCATTTGATCTCGACTCCGCCGAAAACCCCGAATGGATGAGCGGCCTAGATGACAATGTTCCTCTATCTATGCTACCCATTCCCGGAACCCACAATTCAGTAACTGATCGCTTTGGTGAATACCACTGGCAAGGCCAAAACGTCCCGCTAGAGACGCAGCTTATTGGCGGAATCAGATACTTTGAGATCAGCTGCCGCGACCTGAACTTTAACCTTGTCGTATACCACGGAACCAGCTCAACTGGCTATGAGTTTAGAGAGGTCTTGACTACTATTTTTGACTTTCTCGACAAACATCCCCGCGAGACGGTTATCCTTCGTATCCAGAAGGGTAAGTTCCGCGAGCGATCTGACACCTTTGTTCAGCACCTTGAAAGGCACTTGGACCCTGAGACTTATCTAGGCAGCCGTGTTGTTAGCCGGATCTTCTCCAAAGGCGGCGCTGGTGTCACAACCATCCCTACCCTTGGCGAGGTTCGCGGCAAGATTTTTATTCTACAGGATTTCAACGCCAGAGTTCCTGGCCGCTAGGTCTTCTCTGGGGATCATCTGCCATGTCTGTTTACAATTTCAAAGTGATAATCAAGGCTGGGCTGGTTAAATTGAAATGGTATCTTGTTAGGAGTTTTATCGAGGCGATTGCCTCAAGAGGCTCCGATAAGCTTTTCATCACTCACACCAGTATCAGTGTAGGTGATAAACCTATTGAGATAGCTGCTGGTAGTGAGAGCAGTGCCGGTAGGAATAGGCGCCTCGGCGAATATCTCACCAGCAAAAACGATGCACCCAATGGCGTCACTGTCCCAGAACGCGTCGGTATTATCGTCATGGACTTTCCTGGAAAGTCACTGGTTGAGCAGATATTGAAGCTGAACAAGATTGGTTAGCTCCCGGCCTAAGCGCCGGATCCTAAAAAGTCATAGGAGTCACACAAAGTCTAAACAGCCCTGCAATTGCTGACCGCTCAGGAGTTACTGGAAGATGACACCAGCCAGCAGCTTCCGTCCGGAACACGCCGTCGTAATGCTGCGAGATAACAGTAGGTAGACGTAAAATAATACAACAACAATAGCAATAAAGCTTGGGCCCGTCAAAAACATCATGACTAAGCAGGCACAGGGAAACGACACGTGTTCGTAAGTAAGCTCAAGGACGTATTGCAAAGCTGGCCTTTAAATTTTACGATGTAACGTTGATGACGGGTCTTGGTTACCCCTCTTTTTGGACACGCTAGTCTCCTTTCGGATGTCTTATCAGCTTATCCGACACCTATCCGGAGGTCTTCCGGAACTTGTGGATATTTCAGCCCCACTTAAAGCAACATCCAGTCACCAGCTGTGGGGAGGTAGAGAACCTGTGCCCAAATTAACTTGGAAATGAATGCATGTTACAATCGAAGTACTGGGAGGAGGTGAATTCAAGAAGAACAAACAATCTTTTCCTTTACACCATCACGATGGCAAACTCGACAACAGACTCCTAGTAACCAAACTCGGTCAACGCTTGGCTGAGATTCACCACAGCTGGAAACACCTTGATCCAGAAGCCAACCCCCGCACACCATAGGTTGGGGAACTGGAAGAGCCATCAATGCCCGATGAACCACCAGCGCCCAACCTTCCCCCAAATCTCAGTCTAGTCGGTCATGCAGACTGGGAGAGTATCATAGGACCTGACACGGAAAAAGAGGCTCGTCGAGCCAGACGACAACGCTCTAGATTAAAGGAGATGCAGTGCAGACCTAATCGAATAGCGGCATCATCCACCTTTGAGCAAGATCTGTTTTCTATCACAACCTAGTGATAAAATCCGTCCGAGCATCCTACATCATCTACCTTTGAGCAAGAGTTGTCTTCTCACAACCTAGTCATAAAATCAGCCCGAGTATCTCGTATCATCCATCCACCATTGAGCAATGGCTGTCTTATCACAACCTAGTGATAAAATCAGGGCGAGAATTCTACGTTCTGCATCTCCGGGGAACAGCTGGTTTTCATGACAACCTAGTCATAAAATCAG
>MKGM01000368.1:0-22412 GCA_002018265.1 Ceratocystis harringtonii | reverse complement strand
CAGTAGACGTAAAATATATTCAAATCAAATCATTATTTGTCGTTTTCCTTGCACCATCATTTACCGCTGCCCCCCCACTTTGACTCTAGACGCCCCCAATTGGATTACATAACCAAAACCTTGGCGCGAGGCAGCAGCGGCGGCTGGTCAAAAGTACGAAGCATGAGCCGTCTGGATTTGAGAAAGTTGAGACCGCAAAAAGGAAAGCTCCAAAATGTAGCAAGTGCTATCAGGTTGGCCATATAATGACTTTGAAGACGTATTAATAACTGTTGAATATATAATTTTCACTGCATCGTCTGCCTCCATCTGCTGCCGCTGCCGCATCTTGCCAAGGGCTCGCGGCAAAACTTTGGTTATGTAATCCAACTGGGGGTGCTGTGATAGGAGTTAAAGTGGGGGTGCATAGGAGTAACTTGGGCGAATATGTGGAACTAAGGTAGCAACTACACTTGTGTTATTAAATTCAATGATTGATGCTGGGTGGGTAGAACTCTCCATTCTAATTAGCCAAAGGCCTAAAACTGTACCATTAAATTAAACATTTGAATAGGCTTCAGTCAGCAGTGCATGGCTATGTTTTGTAACGATAATAGCTTTCTTACGCGTATCAATGTCACCGCATTCCAAATTTGTAAAGAAAATAAAGAGGTAACGGTAATATTCAAAAGCCAACTCCTTCGCGTTGTACATGCAGCAAGTCTATATTCTATAAATCATAACAAATGCAATGTTACGGTAATCTCCAAAACAGATCGCTCAGACCCTCCCACCACCAACTACCACTTTACTCACTAGGAACATACTGACTCTCAGAAGGCACGGGGATGTTGCGAGCCAAGTAGTTTCTCCACTCAGGTCGAGTGCGCTTGTACTTCCACCCGGGGGTGGTGAGCTGCAGGTCCTCGATGGCGGAAGCGTACTTTATCAGCTCATCCTCCTTCCATGCAGTCTGGATAAGAGCAATACCATAGGGAATGTGAGTGACGTCTTCGACTCCAATAGGGAGAGTCACCATGGGATAGCCAGCTTGAGCAGCAACCTGGAAGGACTGGCCTACGCTAGGGGGCACAAGCAGACCGTTGAGCCTTTTGCCCTCCCAGTTTAGAGCGTGATCAATGCCATTGCGGGAAGTGGTCTGGGTGTAGTGGAGGGCCTCCCAGTACTCCTGGTTCTGTTCGCCCTTGGTCTCTGCGGAAGCGAGAAAGGTGTCCTGGCCCTTAGGGAAAGCGATGTGGGATCCTGGCTGGCCACCCTCGGTTCCAGAGTTTTCGTTATTGTACTCAATGATATCTTCCAGCGAACGCATGTTGGTGTTGGTGAGCTCGGAGAGATATGACTTGAGGTTGTTGTAAAAGTCAACCTTGATGACAGTGAACTCCGATCTGTTGGAGTATCCCATTTTAGTGCCGTAGTCCCAGTCCCAGCAAGGATCGCTGATAAGCTCGTCACCATTGAGAATCTCAGTGCCATTGATGATAGTAGCACCAGCCCCCTGAAGGAGTTTGATCATCGCCATAAGGCCGTCGATCTGGTTTTTAGGGGTGTACTTCCAGAAGCTGTCCCAGGGCAAGCCAAAAGTGGCGCCTTGAAGGGCTGTTTTGTCAGAGAGGAAGGGGATATACCCATCTTTGGGCATGAAGTCTTTCTGACCCTCTGTATAATTATCCCGCTTATCAATACCCCAGATAGCATCAAAAGCATAGACGGCATCCGCAACAGTACGACCAAAGGTGCCGATGCTATCCTGATGCTCGCTCTCAGGAATGACGCTAATTAAGAAAGAAAAAAAATGAGAAAAAGATGTTAGCTAATGTTCATGATATAGCTAGGAAGATGATGCAGGGGGGCGAATTTCATTTGTTCTTACCCAGCTCTAGAAGTCCGACCAACAGTAGGCTTGAAGCCAACAACACCATTTCGCGTAGCAGGGGTGATGACTAAAGAACAGGTTAGCTGTTTGCTGCGTGTTTACTGGGTGTTTACTATATAGCTGTTGCTGCACTTTATCGTTATAAATTTACAAAATTTTGACTTACTGCTGCCGTCAGTCTCGGTTCCCAAGGAAAAGGGAACGACGTTAGCACCCACGGAAGTAGCACTACCAGTGCTGCTACCACCAGGGTTGTTGCCCAGATTGTAGGGAGTGCGGGCTTGTCCACCCCTGGCCGAGTATCCTTCCGAGTACTTGCTGGAGCGGACATCGGCCCACTCGCTGAGGGTGGCTTTTCCGAGGAGAACAGCTCCGGCTTCACGGAGCTTTTGAATAGTAAAAGCATCTCGAGGAACGATATTTCCTAGAAGTGCATTGCTTCCTGCTGTGGTCTCCATAGAGTCTTTGGTAGCCATTGTTTCCTTGACAAGGAATGGAATGCCATGTAGGGGGCCGCGAATTTTGCCACTGAGACGTTCGAGATCCAGTTGGGTAGCGATATTGACTGCATCAGGGTTGAATTGCATGACAGAGCTGACCAGAAAAGAATATTTGTGAGCTAATGGAAACAGAGGATTGGGTGGTACTAGTGCTAGGAATGGGAGACTTACTTAATATAGTTCTGAGTTTGCTGGGCTCGAAGAAGGTAGCAGACACTGAGCTGGAAAGATGTGAGAGTTCCATTGCTCATACCCTCTTGCATCTGCTGAATAGTAGCCTCTTCTAGAATGAAGTTGCCACAAGGAGGCATAGTGAACAGCTCAGGCATGTTCATATGCTTTTGCTGGGGAAACATGGCGTCACCACTTATGGAAACCATGTTTCTTCCCGCATCCGCAATAGCATGCGCAGCAAACTGCAGGGTAATGGCAGCGACTTTACTAAGGGAAGGCATATTACAGGAAAAAGAAAGCGAGAACCGAGTTTTGAGCAACAGATTTGTTAGGCTAACGAAAGAAGCTAGTAGAGTTGTTGGCACAAGATTTTGCGCTGGAGGAGAGGGAATAAACAAAAAAGGAAACCGAATTTTGGAAATACAGTAAGATAAATGAGTGAAAGAAAAGATTGGCTGATTGTAGAATACAACGAAGCAAGTGCATGAACAGGATGAGCAAGAAGGAGAGAAAAGCTTTGTGGGCGCAAGGAATAGTATATATATACATCTATGTATGTGTGTGTGTGCGGATATAACAATCATAAAGCACGTAGTGAAACTAAACGCCGGCGACGATGAGATTCTGCCAGATCTGAGGTCGGCGTACGTAACACTATATCATCACACCAGGGTATAGATAAAGTAGCGATGATATGCGCCAAGCAGGCAGGCATACGGGGAATAACATAAGAAGCTATCTATATGATGTGTGCAGGCAACGGGGAATATCGGAGCGCACTGAAAAGTAATAAAAAAGTAAAGAACGGCAAAGTGAATGGCAACAATTCTGAGCCACCTGCATGAGCTTATACTTCCTATATTACGATCGTAGGCTTGGTGATCGCGCAAAAATGAGAATACGATAATGGGCAAGTGATGCGCCAGGATGTTATTTGCAAGCGATATAACCGCGGCGATGCTATGTAGGTGATATCAAATGCCCACATGCCTTGGCTTTGGGCATCGCTAGCGCATGGCTCACGCTTGAAACAGGAGTTTGGGCACCTATGGCTTATGAAGGGCTATCGTCAAGCCTAGAAACTCATGGCACGTAGGGCAAGAAGGCCGGTAACAATACCGAGAGACCCTCAAGAATGCTAACTAGCCAGGCAGAAGAAGGAAGGCTTGAGTGCAGCAAGATGGACACCCCACCTCTGGGCAAGGCCTCGCAACTTTGACAATGCTCATGTTAATAGCATACTAGTCGCTAGATCCTGACCAGTAAATAAACAATGCGGATTTGGCTATGCCTCTTCTATAATGTAACAAGATAGGCGACTGTTTTTGCCTGCCCATTCTTTTGTTCTCCTGGACCAGTGCCGGAAGCTTAAGCTGTTAAATAGCTTAACTAGGATGTTTCAAGCATCGTACATTAGATTAAACCGCATCCCAATGCATGTGACAGGTACCTTTTCTCTTCTCTCTTTTCTAGACCTTTGTTCCACTCCCAAAGCTTTACGGTCTTCTTTGCAGTAATCCGGAGAAAAGGGGATATCAGAGACGGCGACGGGCAAATGTAAAGTGGCTGCGCTACAAGCGCCTGACACGCTGCTTACTTACTGCGGCTGTTCTTGATTTCCTTGTGCGATTCTGCAAGCTAGGGCCGCCATCGGCGTTGAGACCAAAAGAAAAAGAAGAAAAGAAGAAAAGAAGAAAAGAAGAAAAGAAGAAACATAGGACGGGATAGGACGGGATAGGACGGGAGAGGATGGGAGAGGATGGGCATATAGAACATGTGGAGCATTATAAATCCCCACATAAAACGCCGACGGACTTGGGAATTCCTCCAATCGTAGTACTCGCCCTTTTTGCCTGATTCGATAAAACGGAGATTTGCTATGTTCTAGAACGTAGCTAGAACTTCTAGAATATAGAACTAAAGATTGTGTCACATGGGTATAACAGTAAGAATAAATAGACTTGCTGATTATGCCGATATAGATGTGTGCTACCTCGCCGCCTATGTTGCCGGCGGGAAAGTGGAATTCGCAACATCCGTGGCAAACGGCGACTGCGTTGACATCTACTATTCCTACGGTTGCTTTGAAAATCCCAACTTTGGGTATTGACAGGCATGAAGCTACCATTGCTATTTCCTCCTCTTCTTTGGTCCGTTGTATGGTGGGTAGGTAGGTCTTGGGCTGGCCTGGCACTAACAGCCAAGATCCAAGCGGAGAGGAACTGAAAACAAAAGCTCCATTCAAGTGAAAGAAAAAACAAGGAAAAAACAGAAAAGCCTCCGTTCCATCCACTTTTGCCCTACGACATATTTTGTAACCTATATCCACAGTGCGCGTCCGACTTTCCGGTACAACTAGCACCAAGGACGGCAAAACGATCTGCCAGTGAGTGGGTAAATTAAGAATCTAAATTAGGAAGTAATATAGCCAGCACGGCACATCACGCTGTTTTCGAATATTGAATAGGCATAAGTGACCCAGGTGCCACCAACAGCCCCCTAACCCCAACCCTTTTATCAAGTCCCGCTATACCACTCATTGGCTATGTAACTTGATTACAAAAGCCTTTGCCAACACAAGTACCGTTTTATCGACACTCCCTAGACAATAAATGCCATTGTATTCTAGCCAGAGTCCGGTAGCCTCTTCAATGTTACGATCCACTTCTCCTGTTGCCACTCCTAGAAAAGCTGTGATTCTCCTGTGCTAGGCCACTTGCTGTCATGTTTCCATGACATGTACCACACATATGCCGTGGCAATATCTGTCACAAAAGTACTTGAATCACTTGGTGCTTAGGTGTCAATGCTGCTAGTAGTCACCATGTTATCTAGATTAATCCAATAAGAAGAGACTTGATTTGGCAGAATTGGGGGAGGTAAGCAGGATGGGCAGGGGCGTGGCCCGAAGCACCTGTGAAAATATGACGTAGAGATATCATCAAGATCTTCGTGTTAACTAGAGTGCACACAAGAAATGCTAGTGGCTGCAAAAACGTGCTTTCGAGCAGAGACGAAAATTTATCTTCTCTTCCGATCGCTGTTGCTACGAGTGTGCCAAAAGAGCATGAGCGCAGCAGTGCCTTGGGCTTCTGAGGAGATTGCAGTCCTCCCAGATACGCTGCTGCTTGTGACGCCCTGTCGTTATAAGCCCAACCCCTATCTCGAATGCTCAGCATGGACTTCCGCGGCACATGACTTTTGCTCGATGTGTGGGGAACCATGGTCAAAGGAAAGCTGATGCTCGTTCCGAGTGACTCCAAAAAGTCGGGAATTTAATGCAGGTGTTAAGTAAGCTTTTTCTCTTCTTACTTCGAATTCGGCAGAGTTCCAAGTCTAGCATGACAAGAGTGTGATGCGCAAAATCACATGGGCGTGAACATATATACCCAGTAGTATTACGGTACTATATGGAACTCTGTGGGGTGGGCTGATTATCTTCTCTTCAATAACCAAAACAATCGCTGTTAAGGCCTTAAAGCCATCTCCGGCTGATCAGCAAATGAGATATGGCTACATGGTCGTATACAGTGTCCACGCCGCTTAACAGCTCTGATCGCAATAGTCTGCCCATTTAATACCTCTTCTTCCTACCACGGTAAGCGCCCGAAGCAACATACTTGTCGTCTCCAACATACGTCTCAATACAGCCAGTCATTCTTTAACTTGACCAACGCAGAGTAGACCTTAATCCCGTCTTTCCGGCTTTGGGCTGTTTCCCATAGCCTGTTGGCGATAGCTCTATTATGTAGATCAAGGTATATCAGCTCAATGATAGAGAGCGCATATACGGCTGTAGCCCTCTTAAAGCCGCTCGCTGTATGCCTCTAGTATTGCGGCCGAAGTTTAGTGGGTGCAGACCCGTATTTTCTTCGTATAGTCCATTGCTAGTTACATAGTCCCCAAAGCTTTGAAGTGACTTAGTCAGATCCACACGCAAGCCCTCTAAGCAGTCAAGGTTAGCCGGTAAGAGTAATGTAAAAGTTTTCATACGACGCTTATCAAATCTACTATAACTACAAGTGAACATCACATCCACTACTAACGATAAATATTATTTTTTATGATTCTAGCAGTTTAGAGCGGTTCAGTCCGCCCTGGCATCATATTTGCCGCGTATTTAGGCGCGCTAGATCAGTTCAAGAAAAACAATAGGATCGAGGATTGGAGGCGATGCAAATAGACATCCAAGGGTGAAGTGGCAGTTAACGTAACGTGGGAGGCGGAGTAAAGCGAGAGATCTTTCGAGACGTAAAGCAATATCCCAAAGCACGGTATCGTCCGTCCGGGTATGTGGGCGAATGCAATTTTTGATCGGCCTAATTCATTCACTGTTACTAAAGACGCTAGAAGCTAAGATAACGACACCCCACTACTCTCGGTTGGATTCACAGCTGCATCCTTTACCCAATAAAACAATATTGAATGTAACAGCAAATATATGGCTGTGGAGAAATTCATAATGTCATTCTCCGTGCTTCGGACCTAGTGCTTAGCCAGCTCGCGGACGGTCAAGCTGTGGTTGCAGTATTTGTGATTGTAGAGCTAGTAGTAGTAGTAGTAGTAGTGGTGGTGGTAGTGGTAGTAGTAATGCTATCAGCAAGTCTTGCTGCTATTATGTCTTTCTTTGCGTTCATTCTCTTTCTATTCAATCCAAAATTAACTTCCAAATCTAGTGTCTCGCTTTGGCATCAAGGCCGAATGTTTCCAGCTCCGTTTTATTCAAGTCACCGCTTGTATCCGATCACCAGCTAGTGCCGTACGATTGCGGGTTTTCTGGTAGGGAAATTGGGAATAATACAAAAAGATGGGGAACCGAGAAGTGCAGAAAGAGGGCAGCCCGAAGCTAGAACTCTTTTGCCGAAGGGAGGGGAGTAGCCAGAGGCTTGGTAAGCATATCTTGTCAGTAACATATACCAGAACTTAGACATCACTTAACCGATATATATGTTGAGGAGCTGGGCTGTGACCTGTGTATCTTCGTCCCATTTGCTATGTAGCTATCTCCCCAGTGTCCGCAACTCGACAGCTCCGGGCGTTCCTTGGGTTCGTGACGTTTGAGTAGCGGGCTGCTCCCCAAACTTGCTGGAATAGGTCTGTGGAAGATCTTGACAAGAGAACAAGCCTGTCGGAATTCTCGAGTTAGCTCGTGCTGTAATACCTGTCTTCTTAGCTATCGAGTTCCATTTTTTCCTACAACTAACATATTCACGTCATACAGCTACCCTCAATGACCCTCTAGCCCAGAATCTAAGCTCCTGGATTCTGTATCTGCAGCTTCGGCCCATACACCGCTGGACGGGAAAACTCTTTCGATGTGTCTCTTGTTGCTCTGCTCTACCTCATTATCTTCCCTGCTGAACTCCCAAGCACTGCACTGGCTTGTAAAAGACCGTCTAAGGTATTTCAAAGCAAGGCGTAGGGAGTGTATATTCAATAACAATATAATAAAAGGTTGTAGTATAAAACCAGGAGCCAGCACATTAAAACAATTAAACCGTAATCAATGAGGGATGGCGTAAGCTGAGTCAGTTCCGTCCTTTCTTTCCGTTCTACCAATAACATCTATCTAATACATATTGCCTGTTGAGATACAACAAGAAAAGCTTAGCAAGGTCCTCAAAAGCTCTGGGGCTAATGAACGGCTACGCTACTACTAGAATACTTGTGCTAGATAAACCCAGTCAGCAACTCGGATAGTACTAAGGCATTAGCACGCTCTGGGACATGCTTTATGCCTTAGAGTAATTTGAAACAACGTAACTATACATAACATAACGTACATGCATAGGGAGTCGGAAAGAAGCTGGAACCCTCCAGGCATGATTCCATGTAAAATCTAAACAAACATATAGACCAATTGAAGTTAATTGCGATTCCTTTCTCCAAGTATCTCAAAGGCAATTTGACATGCTCTTGAGTTATAGCCACCTGTACCGCATCTTCCACATCGCCTTTCTCCCACCGCTGCCGACTTTCCCCGACCTACACCTCTCGATAATTCTGCCCTCACCTGCGCGTCAACATCTCCATAGCCAATATTATCCTCCATCTCAGCTACTGCCGCTTTCTCTCCATTTCGTAGTCGGGCTCTTTTGGCTCTTTGCCGCTTGCTATGTATCTAGTTTCCTGAAACCCAGACTCTGATAAGGTCACCTTATGCATTGCCGCCTTTGTTGCCTTAGTTAATGATATCAGAGCCTCAAGAATCGGTACAGGTGAGCTGCTATTGTACCTTTATATGCGCTTTTCGAGGTACTCAAACTCAGAGCTAGCTTCAAGCACTGTCTTTAGGGTCCCAGGCAACCAGGGGCTATGCAGAGTTTCCTCCTCAACAGGCGTTGGCGTCCGTAGTTGCACGTCAAGCTTTGATATGACACTTTCCGGGTCTAATGGAACAAGCCGAACTCCCTCTAGTATTTTCTCTTATCATAGTGGTCTGATGGGAGGTCTAAAAGGTCTTGAAGAACTCAGTCTCTAAAACATGGGTGATGGAGCATCTGATTGATTGTTCAATCTCTCGACCATAGGTCTATTTGAGTAGTCCAAAGCATCAGACATCAAAAGGTTGGAGTAAGTGGGACGAATGAAGCAGCATGCATAGCCTGATGATGTAGTTGGCTTCTCAATATTTCTCGAATTCGATTAAGCTATGGCTGTCATCCCTACTAAGGATCAGAAGACGATAGCGCCCAGTCACTTGAGTCATAATGTGTTGATCGAAGCGTCCGAGCCACTCAAGACCTGCATCATTGTTTGTCCGGCCATTGTGAGTTGTTGCGATAGCCCAATCTTCTGCGAGGTTGCTTTCTTCGTACCAGTTAATGGGGTGATACCGTCCCGTAACCACGACGAACGGCGTGATTACCCAGCCTTCTGCATTGACCTCCCGGATGACTGTAACCCATCCTCGGTTTTCTGACTGAACTGACTTGACTTTTCCGCGTCCTTCCGCGCCTATGACAACCATTCCGCTTGCAACAACACCCATGGTAAAGCCAGTCTCGCCAAAGTTGTAGATGTCAGCTAGGTTGACACCGAAACTCGCAATCGCGTTTTCCACAAGCCTAAACGAATCATGAGTAAGAGCTGGATCTTTGTATTTGGCCCTCTGATAACCGTATGTACGATTTAAACACGTATTTATCTCTGGTTGTCGCTTGATGAAGTTAGAGGCCCAGCGCTTGCTGACGGGTGACGCGTCACGGTCGGCTAGCAGTCGGCTGGCCATTTCTTCCACACCACGAAGTCTGGGGGCAACCCTCGCGAATGTAGGTCAATAGTCTATGCAACAATGATCTGTTCCTCCAGATTGGATAGTTTGCGTGATTTAGGGGCAATATCGCATCGAGTGGGCTTGCCATGATATTGGCCATAGAGGGTAATGGGCGGAACATTTTATATTCTTGCAGCGAGAGAGGATTTTCCTTTTTTTCTTCACTCGACGGTGGAATACTTGGTGGTTGAGAAATTGTTAAATAAAGAAAAGTAAAGGGAGAGTTGTGGGATTTTTTTCGACTACCTATGCATGTACGTTGTGTAGAAAACGAAATACAGCCAAAGCACATGAACAAAACAGTGAAATACAAGCAGTCTGTCCCCCTTACTCTTTTTTCAGTACCTCTGCTAACCGTCGGATGTCCCGATGGCTTGCCTTACAGCAGCCTCCCACAACTACAGCCTCCCACTGCCCCTCCCGCACCGCCATTTTCACAATATTCGCCAACTGCACCTCCCAGTGCTCCCTCTGTCCTTCCCCCTGCCCTTCCTTTGGAGCCTCCCACGTCCGCGTGCTGGTGTTATACACCTCGCCATTCGTCCCATCGGGATACAGCACCAGCGCTGGCCATGCGTCAAGCTCACCATTGGCAACCAGATGAGTGACAGCATCTGCGTATGCGCGCACAAGTGCCGACACGTGCATAATCTTGGTGCAGTTTATGCCAATACCCCATGGGCGCGTGGCTCCGTGAGAGCGCGAAAGCATGTAACAGGCAGTGTCAAATGCGCTCGTGCCATCAGGGAGGCAGGGCGTGCCGTCTACAGAAGCAGCTGTCGGGGGGAAAATGCAGGAAATCCATGATCGGGGATGCACGCTGGAGTTTTCCTTGCCATTTACCTTTCCTATGCCATCTTCTCCTTTGCTCTCCTCAAACATCTGATGGTCCAGCACGCGCCGCAATGCCAACACCTCCTCGTGGCGTGGGATTGTCTCAAACGCCCAGAAACGTGGTACTGCACGTGCCCGCAAACTGCGCAGGAAAAGCTCGATCCGATGTGAGTGCCACTCTGCAAGAAGCGGTGTTGATAAACCATCCGCATCGTAGTTGCCCGAGTACTCAGTGCTGGGCACCATGCTAGCCCCATAGGGCCCAAAGCTAAGGGCGATGGCAGGGAGCGGGAAAAGGGCAGCTGGGTGACTTTCTTCGTCCTGGCCCTCGTCCGTCGCAGCCAGTGCGGGCTTGGCATGGCCCCTTGACTGCACTGCGTTGAGCGTCACCTCGACGGCTGTGTCCACCATCTGCTCTATCTTGTCTTCTGGCAAGCCATCCGGAAACTCCTGTGTCTTGGTGCGGGAAAGCCCCTCGACAGATAGTTGGTATGTAGCAGTCGTTAGGATATCGACAGGGCACGCGGCGAAGTCGGCCTGGCACTGCTTCAGCTTAGCAGGATCGGACAGGATTACGTGAGAGGACCAGAGTGGAGTGGTAGAGGATGAAAAGTTGACGCCGTATTCGTCTTCAAGGGAAGTTCCGAGGCCGCCATCGAGAATGTAAATAGGACAGGGCATGATGGATGTAGGTTTTAGGGTTAAGTAGATAAAGGTGTAAGTGGTAAGTGGCAACTAATGATGCGATGGGCTATAAACTCAGACTTTGGGATGACCGCGACGATCTATAAAAGATGGATGACAGCGATTAGTAGATAGCGGAGGAAGATGATGAAGTGACAAGAAAAGTTCTGGTTGAAGAAAACGAATGATTTAAATGAAAATCTAGTCATCGTTATGCATTATTTAGCTTGATCTGAGCTTAGCTTGATGACTCAGCCAGCCCAGCCAAGGCCGTGGACGGACCTCACTTCACCAAATAAGCCACAGCGACAATTAAGCCGTGATAATAGGCAAACTTGAGAGATATAGGCTATTGAGGAGAAAAGAATGAGCAAAAAAAACGAAAAAAGGACTCAAATGTCACCAAAGTCTTGGTTCAAAAAGAATAGTTTTTTTTATACCAAAATAAATAGAGGATAAACAAAAGATGACAAGATAACCCAACGCCGACATAAATCAAGAACAAACATGGAAACCCCATAGCACAAGATACAGCAAAACAGACAAGTTTAGCTTGGCTTCATAAAAGGCTTAGCGCCGAGACGCTTGGAAAAAAAAAAAAAGCCCGAAAAAAAAGGGCAGTCCCAAGACCTAGAAGCATTGCTCAACTTGTGCCAAACATAGTGTTGGCTATCTTCCCCTTTTAGCAGTGAACCCGGGCTGGGCCCCGAATCGGCTCACTTTTCTCCATAATATCCGCTTATTTTGCAGCCTTGGAGCGAGTTGAGCGCGTAGCCCGCTTAGGGCTTGATGCGCCGTCTTGGCCATAGACCTCCTTCTCAACACTCTTAGCAGCCTCCCAGCCTGCCTTCTCAGCACGCTGCACGTCAATAAGCTGAACCTCAGCAGCCTGGACCTTGCCACTCTTGCGAGCATCCACGCGACCACGACGAGTGTAGCTGGCAATGAAGAAGCTCACAAAGAGGTACGTCAAGGGAGCCAAGTAGAAGACATTGAGCCAGACAGCAAACTGGACGCCACTACTGTTCACGCAGTTTTGAGTGACATACACAGTTTCAGTGCGATAGTTTGTTGAGGCCGCTGAAGATTCAACGGCAGCAGCAGAGGAAGCAGCGGCAGCAACATCAGCGGCCTTGGTCATGACACCAATGACCATCTGCTTGAAACTGCTAAGAACGCTGTTGTTAGCCTCGGCCATAGAGGCAGTAGGCTGGGGTTCGACAGAAGCTACAGTCTCAGCGACCTGCACGGTCATGGGCAGGGCGTACGCAACAAAAGCGTACGACATGGCACAAACAACGCCGACCAGGAACTGAGTGATCTGCATGGTGGTCAGGCTGCGCTTAATGATCATGGGAACACGGATGTTAAAGGCGGTGACGGTGTAGTAGGTGTACTAAAAGGTATGTTGTTAATATGTCTGTCATGCATGAGAGCAATAGATACTAATCAAGTGTCATGGCCCAATGAATAGGGATATTCTTACCATCAGAGAGTGGATCAGCGAGTTGTAGACAACAAACAGCCAGATGGGAGGCGCCATCCAGCGGATGCCTGCCCACATACACATCATGGCACCGGCATGGTGATAGGTCTGCAGAGTAGAGCTGGGCTTGCCCTTGGCCAGTATAATGACAGTGTCAAGGACTTCATAGAACTTGCTCAGGTAGAACCACCAGCCGTAAAAGGCCAGACCCTCATTCCAGAGACGGCCAGTAGCATAGCGGCTAGGGCGGCCAGTAGCAGGGTCAATACCAGCGTTGTTGCCGAGAGTAGCATACTTGCCAGTCTCCTCGTTAAAGAACACGCCGCCGTCAAACCCAGGCACGCCATTGATCTGACAGAAGCTGTCGACGGTAGCAGTAATGCCGTTGGGGCCATTAGGGCCAGCAATTGCTCTGTGCATGGCGCCAGCCATGTTGACAAAGGTCCAGGCCGAGTAGACGGCCAGGAAGACATTGTGCAGCACGACAAAGACCTTGAAGGCCCGAGTCTTGCTAATGGCCCACGGCTGCTTGTTGCGAGACAGGTTATACGAAGTCAGAGCTTTGGCAGTGATTGCGTATACAACGGCAATAGTGACAGGTACACGAGCATCCAGGACCGAGACCCACCAAGACTCGGGGATGTCGAAGGGTGGAGCATGGGGAAAACTACCGGCCGGAGGCGGGGGCACAGCAAGGGGCTCGGCCCCGGACGGGAGCTTGAAGGAGGGGCGGATAAGGTAGGTGAAAGGGAGGGTGTCCATGGCGAATGAGGGTGGCTAGCCTAGCCAAGGAGGGAGGTCTGTAGGGAGCAAGACAGAGAACTGGGAAAATAAAAAAATAAAAAAAACAGAGAAGAACCTGGTACTTCCCTTGGCCGCACTACTACTAGCAAAAAGTCTTGTCACAGTGACAAACAGGTATAGAGATTGAAAAGAAAGTTTTTTTTACCTCAAGAAAAGGAAAAAGGAAAGGAAACAGATTGAAGCTTTATGGGCTCTTCTAAGCTTAAGAGGAAAAAAGGAAATAAATAACGGAATAAAATCACAGCAAATAAAGGTTTCTCTCTTGCAGGGGCAGGAGCCGGGCCTAATCGGAGGGTCCAGGCCCTTTCTTTCCTTTTTGCCTTGCTCAGTCAGTTCTTGCTTTGCTTTCGGTCTTTTTTTTTTTCTACATGTGGCAGTTGTCGTAACTTCCAGATCACTATTGTTTCACTTGGCCGCTTGTTGGGGGAGAGGAGGTTGGCCGGCTGGTAGAATGGGATTTCCATTTGCCGTACCTTACTTGTTTGGCAGCTCCTTCCTTTGCTTATTCTTTTTTAGTTTTTTTCTTTTCCGAGCGGGAAAGAGACAAAATCCAGTACGCAAACAGCTACACACACAACATACACAGGGCGGAAGGTGCACGAGACAGTCTAGGCAAACGGTAGTTTTGTTGAAACACTCGCTGTCTACTTGCCCTCTGCCCACGTGCTACCCGCCTGTCTTATATCGTTTGTGTCCTTTCCATGTGGTTTAATGATCACTCACTACACAATGGTCTCGTGTTGATATGGGAGCAAGGGGTCAAAAGAAAATAACTAATTCGCGCCCGGAAAACTGGAAAAGAAAATGCACGGCTACTGATTGCGATGTTGAATTTTGGTCGGTGAGTGGCCAAATCCTATTTATTCTGCCAATGAAACAAGTACATGGTATCTGTACGGTGTCCATATGCTTCAACTATTCAATGCGTGTACAACGTGCGTAGCTTTCGTCTTTTTTTTTTTGTTGGGGTTCTTTGTTCGGAAAAAGCAATTGTCGTCTAAATGCAAAGTAGAGCCGCCTTTTTTCCGAAAGAAAGAACCCCAGACAAGGCTTTTAGATCTTGGTAGTTACCCAAAAGGGTGATTACCGCGTTTATGCACCAACAAAGGACGGCAACGGCTTAGTGTCAAGCCGAGACTGCCTGTGTAAGTCAGGGCTAAGTAGAGCTTAAGCAAAAAAACCCTTATTATGCTGGGTGGATGGAAGCCCAACAACTTAGAGAGCCGCCTCCAGTGTACGTACGCACACCACAAGCTTAGACCGTTTACTGTATACCGTGTACTCGAACTTTCCAGCACACACAGTTTTTTTTTCTTTTATTTTCTCTCGCTGATACCAGCAGGAGCAAGAGTCTTGGACGAGATACGAATCCAGCTAAATGCACCAACGGCTCGTTTTAGTCGCCTCGCAAGACACACAAAAGATCCTATCATACTCACACTTACAAATAACTTTCTAATCATCCCCAACAGCTCTCAAGAGCGTACGAGGTTTGCTGACCTACACCCCGCCCCCGCCCCCGCCGCCCGAAAAGAGCGAAGCTAAGCACTCGCCTACTGCATCGATTTGCACAGTGTCAGCACTGTATCTACACCGTAGTCACCATAATCTCATCCTCCTTGCTGGGCCCATAGGCTCCCATGCCCCACTATAGCCACTAACTGCCTAAAAATACATTGTTGAGATAAAATATCGCCGGCTTAAGCTTAACCCGATCGTTATTCCGGACTTCCAGAACGGCTCATTTTTTGACCTGCATCTCTCATTTTTGCTCTCTTTTTTCACAAACTGACTTTGTCGCAGGACTGCATAAGGAAAGCGTCGGATCCAAGGTTTCAATCCGAGCAATGCTGGCCAGAAATCAAGTTACAGAAATCTAAAATCTAAAGAACGGTTGCGTTATCCAAGTCTCTCATTATGAGGTTGTATTTCAGACAGCATACCCGTTTCCATCTAGTCAGTAAATGTCTGACCCTTCGCAGCATCTTTGTCTGCAGCAAGACAAGCTATGCGTTCCTCGCCACCGTCTCACAATTCCCCGTTCTCCAACAGCCAGCTGGTCTACCGATCCGATCGGGTAGGTGTAGGTGGACCGTGCCGAATAAAAAGTTTTAAGTGGGGCCGGACCGTCAGACTAATTCTGTAGCGACAGTTACGTGACCGAAACTTTTGCCCGTCGGCTGTGTAACTTGAAAACAAACCTACAAAATCATGGCCGAGTTAGCCGCTGATGACAAAGGCGTGGCGTACTTGGTTTCAACTTCGTCTTTTCTATCACAGGTTGGCAGTGTATACATCCGTAAACCCGCTATCAGCCTCGGCTTACCCGTAACCCTGAGTGTAACCCTACACATCAGCCAATCAAATGTCGTACCATGTTGCTCGATTCCATAATGCCCGATTTGGTGCCATCTTCTGATCTACCTGATCCCAATCCAGAGGTAGATTCTACCTTGCGTTATGCCATTGGCGCGACAACGCGAGATGTTATCTGTGCTCTAGTTGATACTGTACTACCAGGAATCAAAGTCTCCACCTCCGAAGCCGAAGCTGACAGTCATGCCAACCAAGACACAGAGACTCGTGAGAGTCTGATAATCTCACGTTCAGAGTTCAATGCACTGTATGCTGACGCCAAGAAAAACCGCTCGCACTTTCCATCCGAGACCGAGTTTGCCAAGTTTCTGGCCGAGAAGCCAGCAGACAATGGTGACGTTGTCAACTCCGTATGCCATGCCATTGAGGGGGCTGGACCAAAGCAGGCCAAGACAATCTTCTTTATAGCCTGGCTGTTATCGTTAGTACTAAAACCTCCATTTTCTACACGCTGTGAACCAAATCTAACTTGGCTCCGTGTTCTGCGCACACAGGTCTCGTATAGGTAGCTTTATCTTCACTGGCAGCTTCACGCCTTTCCAGCGCCAGAGCCTGGCCAGCCGACAGCATGCCTTCAAGTCGTGGAATGCGTCGTATTTCTCCATAAAACGCCTGTTGTCTAAAGCCTTTCTTATACTTACACAGCGGCCTTATTTACAGCTCAGCACCCTATACGCCAAGACTATTGGCTTTACTACTGTGCCCCCACACTATGTCAAGACCACAAGCTACCCCTTTGAATTCGTTCAGTTTGACAGTTCACGCCCAGATGTTCTTCATACTGACATTGTTATTGTTGGCTCCGGGCCTGGTGGTGGTGTTTGTGCAAAAGTTCTATCCGAGGCTGGCTATGATGTCACTGTTGTCGACAAGGGCCTCTACTACCCCTCGCAGAATTTTCCCATGTCACAAGCTCAGGGAGAGCACCATCTATTTGAAAACCATGGCGCCGTCATGAGCACTTTATCAGAAATCGTATGTGTTGCTGGTAGTTGCTGGGGCGGTGGTGGCACGGTCAACTGGAGCGTGAGTCTACGCACGCAGGATTATGTGCGGCGTGAATGGGCCGAGGGCGATAATTTGCCTTTCTATACAAGCAAAGACTATGATGCATGTATGGACACTGTGTGGGAGGCGATTGGTGCGACAACGGACTATGATAAGGGCTCGCGTGGTCCTATCCTGCTTGAAGGTGCGCAGAAGCTTGGCTACAAGGCTGAATATTTGGCACTAAATATTGGCCACGACAAAACACACGACTGTGGCCGGTGCCATCTCGGCTGTGGCTCAAACTCCAAGCAGGGACCTATGGCGTTGTGGCTTCCGCAGGCAGCGAAGAATGGAGCCCGGTTTGTCGAGGGGCTTCAAGTTGAGAGGATTTTGTTTGGCGATGACGGGAAGACGGCTGTGGGAGTAGAGGGTGTGTGGAAGCTACGCAATCCATCGGCGAAAGACAATGCCTACACGCGGGCTGTTAGGATCATGGCGAAGAGGGCTGTCGTGATATCCGCGGGAAGTCTATGGAGTCCAACTATCCTGAAAAAAAGTGGCTTAAAGGCAAGTCTTCTTTTTTTTCTTTTTCTTTCTTCCATAACAATCAAGAAGAGACGTGGCCCGCCGACTAACATGAATTCATGCCATAGAACCCCATAATCGGCACTAACCTTTACCTACACCCTGCCAACCTTGTCATGGGCCGATTTGACAAGGAGATTAACCCCTGGGAAGGTATGTACCATACGCAGTTCGGCCTCCTCCAAGCCTCCTCCTATTTTAACACGCTTACAGGTCCCATTATTTCATCTATCATGACATCACTTGAGAACCAGGATGGTTCTGGGCACGGTATAAAGGTCGAGCCTTTATGCTCAATTGTAGGCCATCATTTCTAGCTCCCCTTTTGCCACACACACACACACATTCTCTCTCTCATCCCTCCACTAACATCTACCTAGCCATTCGCTGCCTTTACCGCTCTTCCCTGGTATCCCGGCACTACCCACCGCATGAACCTTACCAAGCTTCCTACATCAGCCCCGTATGTTGTACTTGCACGTGAACGTGACCCCGGCAGCGTTACTGTGGACCCATTGACAGGTCGTCCACAAGTTAACTACACGCCATCCCCCTACGATGTACAGCATGTACTTGAGGGCCTCCTTGCGACTGCACGCATAGTCTACACAGAAGGAGCTCGAGAAATATTTTTGGGAATTCCTAACCTACCTGCGTTCATACGGGACGATGCGGAGCGAGAGAATGGATCAAAGCCAGTCCACAACAATGAGGAGGCTTCTCTGCTCGGTAGCAATGCGCCCACGACAGCGGCTGAAAGGGCAGATGCCGCATTTGAAGCATGGCTTGATCGTGCGAAGAGTGTGGGCATTGGCGGAGTAGGCACGCCCTGGATGTCAGCGCACCAAATGGGCACGTGCCGCATGAGTGGAATCGCAAGTAGGGGCGTCGTAGATCCTACCGGGTGTGTTTACGGACACAACGGCATATACATTGCCGATGCCAGCGTTTTGCCTAGTGCATCTGGAGTTAATCCCATGGTGACAATCATGGCAACAGCGCTACACATTTCAAAGGGAATAGTCCAACGTTTACAGGCAGGCTGAAGATGGTGGGACTATGCAAAGCTGCTCTGGTGTGCCTGTGTAGTGCCAGGTATCATGGGGCCGGCGGCGCAACAAGCGGACTAGCTGCTCCAAGTTTACGTTGCACAGATATAGTTTTAATGTTTCTTTATTTGATATAGTAATTTCTGATATTCAAGCTATAAAAACAAGGGCCATCAAGACCACTTAAAAATCGCCAAATGAGATACACAAGCTAAAAGTACAGGCCGCAGGCCTTTTCAAAGCACTTGTTGGGGTGATTCAGGACCAGTAGAAACCCTACAGCCAGGCAGGAAATCACTAAACACCCACAATAGAGTACCTATAGGAAAATAAAAAAGATAGCAGAGCAAGGCCCCAGGTATCCAGTACCTGAGATGCCGGCCCATACCCCCTGTCTTTCTCTCACAACCAATCCTCCATCTAGGGGGGGGGGGAATGAAGCAGACGTTGGCGGGGGTGGGAGAGGGTCGCAGACCCACTGGCAGCACTCCATCTTAGCAGACCCAGTCTGACCCGAGTAAGACAGGAACGCAGTGATTCCGCAAAGGCAAACCCAAGGAGGCTCACGCAGCATAGGAGATGCAGATGCAAGTGCGCGAAGAAGAATGGGAATCCGGCCCTTTTCTTCGTCGCGCAAGTTCCCGCTCTGATTAACAAGACGGTAGTAATCGCTACACAAGACTAATGATGTAGCCAGTGCAAGGTTCCGTACATTCCATCCGACGAGACTGAGAAAGCAGAGTGACGCAAAACAATCAAGTATGCATCAGGGACAGCTGACAAGGAGCAGGGTAAGGAAGACCAAGGGTTGCTACTAGAGCAAGCAGGCTTGCTTTCTCCCCGCTCTACGTACTGCCGTAGCCCCGCAGTTTCAGTATAAGTGAAAGCTGTCTCACGTAACACAGCAGGTCGACGCTGCTTTAAAAAAGATCCGGTCTAATATGGCGGCAGTCGAGAGTATTATTCCACATTCCAACCGGGGATTGTGAAAAATATTAAGTATACGTTTGGATCGTCGTCGTCGTCGCCGTGGAAAGAGGTCGTCAAATTGTGAGGCCGTGAAAGGGAGTGAGAAATATCTATGCAATATCCGGCGGAAAGAGGAGACATGCTCTGTATTAAGTAGCAGAGACGCCGGGACAGCATGATATAGGGGATTCGTATTTTGGGCTGCCTTTTGAGGAATACGAGGCCTCGTAAACACCAGGTTTAATGCAAAAAGGAAAGGAATGAAAAGAATGACAAGAAGAGAACAAAGACTGGGCAAAAAAAGAAACGCTCGCAGATGAAAAAGGACCCCCAATAGTAAATCTGGCCCGGATCAAGGCCGGACGATTTCAGTGAAAAAAAAAGAGTGAAGCAAAATAACAAAGGAAAAGTATAAGTTGTGAGGTATATGATGAAGGGGGGGTTGCTGATGGGCCATGTGTGAAATGATGCATCGCTGCAGGCGCTTCTTCCAAAATTCCGAAAAAATGGGTGAGAGAACAAAGAAAAGAAAAAAAGAAAAAGGAGCAAAAGAAAAAGAAGAAAAAAAATAATAACAAAGAAGAAGAGAAATATACCGGACAACAGAGAGGTGTGAAAAACGGGTTACAGAGCCAGTCATTGCTCTACAGCTCTAGAGAGGTGCCATCAAAGCCTTGTTATGCCTGTGCCGAGATCAAGACCAAGCCGCTCACTTTCGCTGCCGTCGCCGCTGCCGCCGGCTCATTGCCGTTGAAAATATGGCGGGTTCGGAGAAAGAGGCGGCGCAGTCACAACGGGGTACTCATATCCCGGCACTGGCGCTGATTGCTACATCGTGGGAAGCTCCTGGTAGTGGCCCCAGGCCTGGAATGAGTCCAAGCCCATGCCCATGCCCAAGCCCATGCCCGCACCGATACCAACACTACATGGCACCCCCATCACATTAGAAAAGGGACCCATGGTTATGGGCTCCGAGACGAGAGGCTGCGTTGAGCCAAACATCTCAGCTGTAGTGAAGGGGGCATAGTTGTTGATGAGTTGCGATGGTGCTAGTGGCGGCGGCGAGTCCTGGATGTGTAGTCCAAGCTCAGGCATTTCCAGAGATGATGCTTGTGCCCATAACGGCGATGTCATGTTGGCTGTGGTGTGCATCATAGAGTTTGAGATAACGTCAGCGACGGTGGATGACACGGCTGTGGCGGAGGGGTTCATATCGAATTGACTGAGACTTGTGCTAGATGGCAAGACATGCCATGGCTCGACTGCAGGCATGGAGATTGGCGGCGTGGGCCGTGACCAGTGCGAGTTTGCGTGGCTCTGGCTGTGGCTTGACGATGAGAGCTGGGGCTGGCGATGCACTACATCCACGATGCGCGGGGGTGGCGGCGGGGGTGGCACTAACGGCTTCATCATTGCCAAAATGGCCTTCTTGACTTCCTCTGCACGGCCACCAAGTAGCTCTCCGGCTCCTTCTTCCTCTAAGCCTTCGAGTGCGATAACAGGAGTGCGAAAGACATACTTGTTGATGGCCTGGACAAAGTCCTCGTGCAGCTTCTTAGCCTGCGATTCCTTCTCGGGCCACCGTGACGTGTTTGCTTTGGCATCGGCGCAGTACACATTCGTGTGGTGGTCGACGAGGATCTTTATCGTGCCCGGAGTCAGCTTGAAGGCCACTTCGTTGCGTAGTACCATGTCAATGTGCACAATATACGCTTCGACATGCACCATGTTGTAGTTGGCCATAGCGTCGGCTATTGGGTCGTCGCCATGCTGCAGCTCCGTCTCGATGGCTTTTGGTAGCAACAGCGAACACAAAGTCCATGTAGCGTTTGGGGATGAAAGGGTTTCTGTCAAGCACCGCTGGTGCTGTGGCACGCTGTTAAGAGGACGTTTGACTTTGTTGATGCGTTTTAGGGTTTGGGTTAGCCAGGGTTCGACTCGAGATCCCAGCACCACGTTGACTGACGAAGCCCGCGGGGCAAAAGCTGCTGCCGAAGCAGGTAACAGTTGAGGAGGCATGAAGGAGATGGTTGTCTCGGATATGTAGGATGTTAGAAGCAGGAGAAGGCCAAGGCCAAAAAAGTGGTATCCAGCCCGATTTGGAGGAGAGCTCTGAAGTGGGGGGTTCCGGTATATGGGCAGAGAGAGGAGGGAATCAAAAAAAAGGGCCAAGGAAACAAGAAACAAAAGAATAAGTGAAGAGGGGAAGAAAAGAGAAAGAAAGAAAAGAGGGGGGGGAAGAAAGAAAGACGAGAAGCCCGTGAAGAGAAGAAAAGAAGGGAGAAGAAAGGTGAAGCTGAAAGTCAAGAGGGGGAGAAGAGAAGGGAATAAGTAGCAAAGAGAAAGCCAAGGCCTCGCTCTCTGGGTGTGCCTGATAGTGGGAAGCAAGATGTGGGCTTTTGTATTTTATTTTATTTTATTTTATACTTTTTATATTTTCTCTTTTTTTTATACCTTTTTTTCTACGTGCATCGATTAAAAGCCCCCCCTTGTCTCATTGACTTGACTCTCCTCATCCTACCTTTGCTATGCTGCTCGACTCTATCCTCTTTCATACATGCGTCCCTCTTTCGCTTCCACAAAAAACCAGAGTGACAGTTCCGAAGATTGATGCTACGTTTGGCCTGATTTTTGTTGTCTTTGATATCTGTTCCCCAAGCCCCCTGTTTCCTTGCCTTGCTTTATTCTTGTCTGTGGCTGAATAGCCCACCAAGACATACATCCATCCACCCATGAAAAGGCCTTTGCTATGGCTGAGCTGATATTTACAGACGCCCCTCAAACCCCCCCTCCCCCCCCCCCCCCCCCCCCC
>MKGM01000367.1:3365-22805 GCA_002018265.1 Ceratocystis harringtonii | reverse complement strand
CAGTAGACGTTAAATATAATCAAATCAAATCTATTCAAATCTATTCAAATCAAGACGACATCAGCCAGCCAGTAACTCCTGTCCGGAACATACTGTCGTATTGCTGCGAATAACAGTAGGTAGAGGATAGATATAAGCACAATAACTAGCGGCGGGTGCAGTAGCAAGCATGTTGTCCACTTCACAACATCTTCCGAGTCTCTCCTTTCCGTGCGTCTGTTTAAAAAGACTTGGACTGGCCAAAACCAGCACACATCCTAGGAACTAGGGCTAATCATGGAGGCTTTGATGAGGACAATGCCCCTTTTAATTATGGCAGTTCGCGTGGACGCAGTCACCGCAATACGCCAAAAGAAAGTGGATACTGATAAGCACACGAGGGGCGGTGGTAGCCATGGAGCGAGAGGTGTGCAAAAAGGCTGCCGAAAGACAAGAAGGCGACAAAGTGCATTGCTAGTGTACTAAACCGAAGAAATCACCCACAGTATATGGAGGCGGCAAACGCAGTCTGCGTCTGTCTACGAGGTTTCTTCCGTTAGAGGAATGCAATCAAAAGGAGAAGAGTGTATTAGGACAGGCAAAGATAGGGCAGCTTTGAAAGAGAACTCTAATGTTATACTTGGGGACCTCTTTCTCCCAGTAACTGGCAACAAAATTGAGCCGCGGCAGCCGTTTTGCTAAGCAGAGGACAACATCAACGTATTCTCCTAGGGCCAGAGCTCTGTGCTGACGGTTGGTAATAAGCAGTATTTAGGGTGCCACAAGCAAAAAGAAAAAGAAAAAGGGAATTGATCTACAATCATTGACTACTCAGGAGTAGTATCGGAACATGACATCACCCAAGCCGCTTCTGTCTAGCAGAGTACACCATCATATTGTTGTGTGATGTTAAGCAGGCAGATGGGAGCGTATCAGCTTGAAGAGTAACGGAACTTGTGCATGTGGAAACATCATGAAGACCCAGCAGCATACCCCAGCCAATGCTGTGCGTTCTGGCCACCTCAAGCAGAAAGTACCTGGGGTCTCTCCCTTGATATACAGCTAGTATCAAAAGGCACCGAGGTCGGAGTGCAGGGTACAGAGCGTAGAGTCTATAGCGAGCTCATGTATGTCACACAAGAGTGCGCCTGGTGTGTTCAACATGACATTACATAGGGCCTCGAAAAGAGGAAAGAAAAAAGAAAGAAAAAAGCCAGACGTTACATGTGCTTGAGCCAAAGCCGCATAATCCGGATCTGTGGTGCAAACAAGACGTCATGGGATATGAAAACACCTCTAGGCGCTCGCTCGTTCCTCATAGGTGCGCATGTATCACCAAGATCTGGGACCTCTAGAGTCGCCACGAACTATTGTAATACAAGAACGACATGATTCACATCATCTATGAACAGTTCGATCCCGGAATTTGGGGCCTTTGATGACCCCAATACTAGTTGGGGCTGGGGCATAAGCTTGATGGCACGAGACTATGATAAAGGGTAGCAATGGAATATAGAGATGGGGGTGTAAGCTTCTATGGAGGTGGTAGTCTCGGGCACTCCTAGGAAATCGACTGACTTTTTTAGGTAGTTGGCTGATGGTTCTTCTTACTCCGCGAAAACAGCGAAACAGTTCGGTCATATGCTTGGTGGGCTCTACTAATGAATCAAGACGCTGCCACATAGCCAGGCCGAGAAAAGTACCACCCACTGTGTCTCCGGCCGTAGTATATTTTAGGCCTCAAAGAGTTATGCAAGACTGGTAACATGTGGGGGATAAGATGTAGTGTTACTGTACAGGGCTAGTAGAAGATTGTTTCCAGTGCATGTGCGTTGGTCTTGGAAAGCTATCCTTCGCTTCTCCAGGACGTTGGGAGCCAAGTTGCCACGGCTGAAGGCAAGATAGCCTGCCATGCTAGAGGGGTAGAATTGTTCGGTATAAAGCCAGGAATCTTTCTACTGGCCTTTCGCTATGCTGCAATTTACCATGCAGCACAAAGACTACTGGCCTAGTGTTAGGTGTGCCAGCTGCTGAAGCCTGCAAGAACCAGCAAACACAACGTGGTAGCTTTCCTCTGCAAAATCAGTAGTAACTATCCAAGAGGATGCGCTGGAGGAAGGTGGCTAAGCCAACGCCATTGGAGGCGGCTAAAGATGCCGCTGCAAAGTCGTTAGAAACTTGACATGCCGGTTGGTGATTCAGGAATATGCTAAATCGTATCACTCCTTAACGCCCCGTGTTAGGAGCTGCAACTAATCATTCTTCAATAACAAAGGAGAAAATAACAACTACGGCTATATGGATCTACACATAGCGGACTATACAATAGGGTATCTCTTAGAGAGATGAGAAGAAATCTGTGATCTTACATCCTCTAGTTACTCATCTGCTTTCTAGCCCATGGTTCTATCTCAACACCAGATGGAACGTGACAAGCCTAAACTTGGTCCTTCTGGTGGCAAAGCCGTGAAAGGAGCTGTCAAGCACTTCGCAGAGAAGGTATACAACGGCTCGCCCCTCGCAATCGAGGCATTCTAGAATCCTAAGCTACATAAGTATTGAGAACTCAGGTGCGTCGCTATTCCGGCCCCGTTGTGCAAACAGCCGCAGGTGCAGGTGCTGGCGCTGGTGCTGGTGCAACATAATCCTCCGAACGGTCTCTTCAAGTCACCCGCTGGAAAGTGCAGTCAAAGACAACCGAGCAGACCGGTTTTGTATACGCAACACTTCCAGGCATGGAAAGATCCCCTTTACATGATTGAGTACAAGCCGCCACCCAGGCTGGCTCAGAACCAGGCTGTCACAAGGCTGGACTCGGATATATAGCCGACTCGTGATGTAATTGGCCGGGATGTCAAGAGCCGCGAGCTTGCTTCAAACAACTCGCTAGTGCTGTTGTTATGCAGGTGTTTTTCCTGCATGGTGGGCAAGGGAACTCGATATGGGCATGTACAAAGGGGGGGGGGGGAGGGGGAGCTGTTGTTTCCCTCCCTCAACATCAGAGACGATTATTCCTGTGTTCCCAAACTTGATTTCAAAGAAGGCTGTGAGACACGCTGGCATTGTGAACCTGTCGCACAAGTCTTTGCCGTTGTTCTCCAGGCCACCTAATCAGCACCAACACCTCTACCGCAAGCGAGGCAAAACGCGACTCCAAGTCTCTACATTTCGTGTGTGGGATGTTATGACGTGTTGGGGAGAACCCCAGATACAGTACACAAAGAACAACTCGCATCATCCTACAAACTACAGCGTTGAAAGGGATCTAAAATGCTTCCTCTCCGGACAGCCTCGATGGCTGCCCACAGAGTGGAACACGAAATCCGAGAATTGACGACGACAACCGTGACTGCGATGATATTCCTTCGCCCACCGCAGACAACACGGTGCCATAGATCAGCGACCCTGAGAGATGTCCAGCCAGATAAGAAAAAAGGTGGCAGCGGCGCCCTCAGAAAGGGCAGTCAAACCTCCAGCAAAGAATCCGAAACAGGCAATCCTGCACCCCCAAGCGCCTACACGGGTCGGCGATTGGCGGCCCAATGGACCAAGAGTGCCTTGATTCCATTCACCCACCCTTTTCTCCGCTCTCCTCGGCATAGTTGATCTCACTGCACCTTGGTGCTATGGCAGTGGTATCTTTACACACTACCTGCTTATGAATTACACTGAACAGCTAGTCTTCAAGTATATCGAGCAGGCCAGAGCAGACAGCATCGGCGAGACCACTGCCGCATTTACTGCACTATACAAGCGCCAGGCTCCTCACTGCGATGCCGAGCTACGCAATATTGTCTACAAAGTAGATACTAGTAGGAGTACGGCTGTGAGACTAGAGCAGGCAAGAGTTAATCTCTGCCAGCTTCTCGGCACTATTAGCTCTGATATTCAGTGCCGGAAAAAACGGACACTGACCGAGGGGAGATGAAAAAAAGCCTCTTACCCAAGAAATACAGGCATCTGTTACAGATAAGCTTGTAGAGAGGCGTCTAGAGCTGTAGCGGGAAACATATTGCGGCGACTCAGTTGTCTCCGATGTTGGAGCGGGTTGGTTGTGCCTATAGAAGAACAGATAAGAAACACGATACCCAATATATCCCAGCCTCCACGGGCACTATATGGAAAACAACAACTATCAATCCAGACCCCAGAAGCCATTGCTGAAGTCGGAAAGCTAGCTTCAGGCCAACTGATGCCAAGCCACGGCACGGGGACAACAGCAACCGCCAAGTTTCTGAAGGCTCAAGTTCAAGCCTATCAAGGGGTGAAGATTGCATGAGTATGAGAGAAATTTTTATAAGCATCGCCTGCACAGAGTAAAAGTCCATCGGTACTATGTACCCACGGATGAGCACTCTTTTCCGGATTCCTCTCGCTGCGTGCCTGCAGAAGGGGTGTGTCCGAAGCCAAAACGCAAGAGGGCCACGGAAATGCAAAGGGGCGTAATGGGGGCATGCATCTGAGCAGTAAAGGTAAGCATATAGCCCGATATGTGAAATCGCTAAAGCATAAATGGGCCCAAGTACGATATAAATTGCCATGCACTCACTGTGCAGCGCTCTTTTGCCGGTAATATCGAAGTACCTCTCAAATGCCTCTACTCGCCCAATGCACCAGCGGAAACTTTCGAACAACCCTTATGCAGCAACATTACATTTTGAGTCTCACACACTATCTTTCATAATCTAGAGGTCACACCATCGCTGCTATGCTAGATAATCTGCAGATATTGCGCGTTTGCTAGGATTTCACGCCTGCCGTTCGTTTGTACCACTGCTTGACACTTCTTGGGCATCTCTTCAACTAACTAGAGAGCCTGACTTCTAAGCCTGCTGCACATAGTAGCAAGAGACCGGGTGAAGTGAAGGGCTGCTCATGTAATCTCTGTACTTTAAAATACCATAGCCCTACGTACACTTCTTTTCTACTGCTTTGACTGGTTTCTGATGGCTGTAGACTGCCGCCCCGCTGCGTTAGAGCAAGCCTGGATATTCTATATCAAGGAGTCGCTGGCCCTTGGTTTCATAGTAGCCTATTGTTGTCTGCGTTGATAACTCCACCATCTAGCACAAAGTGCAGTTCTCAAGCCCACCCATCATCGGGTCATGTCTTCGCCCTCTTCAGCGACGAGTGCCGCTGCAGCAGCGAGCTACATAGTATAACATCGTATGGTTTCTGACAATGAGTTTCAAGCGTTTGCCATGATTTCAATTGCATACCTTCTAGCCGAGCTATTGATGTAAGCAGATAGCGCCTATTCTAGGAGCAACTCACAGCGTAGATACAATAAGAAAGTCTATCCGGGGCTCATTAGGACGAGATGAATGCTATAAGTCACTAGGGTTGACAACCCTGGGGTATATGAGGGTCCATAAATACGGCTACGATTTAGCTAGGCTTAAGCATGAATCGTGGGGAATCATCACGAACTAGCCCTTTCTTTTGCCCTCCCGTTGTCGTCTTTATCTCAAGGCAGTTTCTCATCTGAACTAGATACTTAGTACAGTTTCTCTTTTTCTTGTCAAGGCTTACAGCCTCCAAACTTTTTTTTCGCTATCCATCTTATGATCTAATGAACATCTTGGGCTTTGCTACTCCTCGCTTCACTCCACCCCTACTTTCCCGTTCCCCTCACCAAAAAAAGCCGCTATCCGCCAGCCGACATTTGCTGCTGCCATATCTTCGCCACTATTAGCTAAACCACAGCGACGTTCGCAAAGACGAGCACATTTTCCTTATTCTTTGTTCAGCAGTTGAACTAGATCTGTCATTATCCTTACCAGCCAGCCTCTCTGCTGTACGCGCCCTTCTCTTTCTCCCTTCTATGTCTTTTTGATGAAGGAGGGGATGCCTTGGTTACTATGATAGAGACGTCATAGTCTCCAAGACCGCTTTAATTTTGGTCTCGCCTTGTTTGTTGTCTACCATACTAACTCTTTCTTCTCTTGCTTTCATAGCTAGTGCCACTCACTTTCGTTTCTTCATTGCTGTGCCCAGTCGCGCCCTTCGGTTTCGTCGTCTCTCTGCCTAACTAACTAGCTCTGCTTTGCCCAACACTGTGCCACACATTTTCCCACCCTTGCCAATTGCTTGGCCTCTATCCACAAGAGGCTCTTGACTCCCAATCGAACATCGATACCGGCACTGACTGAAGCTCTGTCCGCAACCCCGTATCTGAACCAAACCCGGCCATATATCCTCCCCCTCTTCCCGCACGCTTTCGATACCTGTCATGGCCTCCTTTGTCGTAGAACTATGGGAGTCCATTTTCACTCCCGGCCCAACTCCCGTGCTACTTAAAGCCACCAACGCAACATTTGCTGCCTTGCAACTCCTGCTACTCCTTTTGCTACTGAGCACTTATAGCATCCACTTTGTTGCACTCTCCATAATATCTGGAGGGCTCTGGTGGGCTATCAACTGGTTTGCGGCCGAGCTTGCTATCCACCAGGCCCAAGAAGATGCTAAGTTGAAACAGCAGCAGCAACATCAAGAACACCGACGCTCTAGCGGGCTACTAGACAAATCTAAAACCAACGACACCCAGCCGCCGCCCAGTGATGCTGATGACGACACCGAGGTCGATGAAGCCACCCCCGCGCTCGTACGAGTAGAAACGCCAATCTCAACGCCCCCTGTCACTTCTGTGCCAGAGGAGCATGAGGCACCCCCGCCTGTGTTGATCGGCCAGACCCAGAATGCAGACAAGCCAACGCTCAATAGTCGGAATGTTGAGCCAACCCCTGTGACTGGAGAGCTGAAGCAGCGTCTAGATGCTTCGGGAAACCATTCCAGTGCCAGCACTGAGGACGAATGGGAGCGCGTATCGGAGTATGAAAAGGATAAGTAAAGGGTTATTAATGTACATGCGTGGTACATGTGCATGCGGCGGCACGGGGCTGCCTTGTTATTCTTGATGTGCATTTGTTCCTGTTTTGACTTCAGACGGTAGACTAGACATGTTTGATGAATAAATGACGATAGAAGCAAACAAATGGACCGCCTGCTGTCCTATAGCTAAGGGGGATTGTGTCTGTGCTCGGTGCCTAGTGCTCTATGTCTTGTCTTGTGCCCTACACACTATGGACAATGAGGCGACAATGAGACACGGTATCACGCGTGCTTCCTGTGTTTTATCTTCTGCATACAACCCGATTCTAGACAGGCCCACTCCCTTTCTCACTTCCGTGTCAATTGTGATTGCAAGTAGCACAGCCTCTCTTGCCCTGGACCTAGATATAACAGCGGCCGTCCCTTTATTGCGGGGGAAAGGGAAGGGCTAGAATGCTGTAGATTGCTGTGGCTGGAAGCTAGGCTTTTATGCAACAGAAATCCAAGTATGCCACGTCCTTTTCCTTGCTTCTATGAAATGCTATACTGCTGAGTTCTTGCTGTCGCCCTTGGCGCGGGGACAAAGCCCCCATTCAGCTGGCCTAGCAAGCTATGTTTTAGGGACTCACCACATGGTGTTATATCAAAATTATCCTCACGTTGCGATAACTAATCTACCCATTGCTCTAGAAAAGGGATGATGCATGGGTGGTGATATATTGGTGAGCTGCATCGCATTGGGCCCAACAAGTCGCATCAGCCCAGTAGCTGGGTCTGGGCTCCTCACATGCACTCGAACACCCATGCATATCGCAGCAATGCGCATTGATTGCACTGAGAGCTCAGCATATTAGGTATCTGCAAGTATCCCAAACAAACAACAAACTACGTGTGTGCCTACTTGGCAACACATAGCTAGGACTAAAATGAATGGGAGACGTCGTTTGATCTTGGTGATTCCAGTAGACGTGAAATATGCTCGCATCAAACCAAATCAAATGCGCGGGACTATTTGCTGACTCCAAGTGTCTCCTGGCATGTCAATCGTTCAATGGTGGTGATGACTAAGCACATATGCCCCACTCCGTCTTTGCTGACCACAGCTCCGGGGCTGGCGGGCCCACTTAAACCCGGTTGATTAAGGTGGGACGAAGGGGAGGGGCAACTGGCGAAGTACAGAATAGACAATGCCAGAGGTCGAAAAGGGCCTTAAACGAGGGAAGCACTGTTGTTTCATGCCAGAGCCCCATAGGCTTTTCTTCCGCCTTTTTTTCGAAAAAGAAGAAAGAAGTTAATTGAATTAAATCAAATTAAATTAAACTAAATTCACTTGAAATAAATCAACATCAAGCAAGACCCGCTATACTGTGGTGAGGCCGTCTCTGCCTTCCCCCTCATTTGTCTTTCTCATAAAATTCCAGCTGGAGCTTCCCTGCAGGCAGCCCAAAGCCAGAGCTTACCCCAGTAGCTCCCTTCCTTCCCTTGGCCTTGCCCCCCCTTTACCTTCTTGCATTGTCATCCTGAACAAGCAATTGCCAAAACGTAACTGCCACATTAAAAGAGGGGCCCCAGCCAATCCAGGCAAGCACCTTGCTTGGTAGCTTATGGAAATTGTCTTGCTTGGTGCAATTGCTCCTTTGGTAAGCTCTCGAGGGACTGTCCCCTCTATTATTTATTTGAACCTTAATTCAGTTTGTTTTTCTTTTTCTTTTTCTTTTTCTTCTTCTTCCTATTCTTCTCCTTTCCTTTCCTCTTTCCCAACATCATCCAACTTCTACTCTTCGTCTCAATCCTTGCTATCTTAATTTCTTCACTATGAGCGTCAAGACCGTTGAGTTCTCTCCTTTCCAGGACCAGAAGCCCGGAACGTATGTTGCTTCGATCCCCTCCCCCCCCCCCCCCTCATCGCAGCCGCTTCTCTGGGCTATTTCTACAGACTTGTTGCGCACAGCTAACTCAAAGCCTGATGCTTTTTTCGCTGCTATAGCTCCGGCCTTCGCAAAAAGGTCGTTGTTTTCCAAAAGCCTCACTACAGCGAAGCCTTCGTTGCTAGTATCCTGCTGTCTATTCCCGAGGGCGCCCAGGGTAAGAGGGAAACTTCTACATTCTAAGCTTGCATTTTCTAGTCAGCTCCCCCCCCCACTGACTCTCCCTTTTCCCCCATCCTCTAGACGCTTTCCTCGTCATTGGTGGTGATGGTCGCTACTGGAACCCCGAGGTGATCCAGCTAATCGCCAAGATCGGTGCTGCTTATGGTGTCAAGAAACTGCTGATCGGCCAGAACGGCATTCTGTCCACCCCCGCTGCTAGCCATGTCATCCGCAAGCGCAAGGCTACCGGTGGTATCTTGCTAACTGCTAGCCACAACCCTGGCGGTAAGTCCTCGACCTGAGTCTTTCCCTTGTAGCTCCTTGCATATTCTTGTTTTTCTAACTTGTGCGTCTTTCCCTGCCACAATAGGCCCTACCAACGACTTCGGCATCAAGTACAATTTGGCAAACGGTGGTCCGGCCCCCGAATCCGTCACCAACAAGATCTACGAGGTTTCCAAGACTCTTACCAGCTACAAGATGGCTGACATCCCCGATATTGATATTGCCACCATTGGCACCAAGACCTATGGCTCTCTAGAAGTTGAGATCATCGACAGCACTGCCGACTATGTCCAGATGCTCAAGGATATCTTTGACTTTGATGTCATCCGCAGCTTCTTCAGCTCCCACCCCGAGTTCCGCGTTCTGTTTGATGGCATGCACGGTGTCACCGGTCCCTACGGCCGGGCTATTTTTGAGACAGAACTTGGCCTGACTGGCGCAACTCAGAACTGTTTCCCCGCTCCTGACTTTAATGGTGGCCACCCCGACCCCAACTTGACGTATGCCCACGAGCTAGTTGAGGCTGTCGAAAAGAACCAGATTCCCTTTGGTGCTGCCTCGGATGGTGACGGTGACCGCAACATGATTTACGGAGCAGGTGCCTTTGTCTCCCCCGGTGACTCGCTCGCCATCATTGCCCACCACGCGCAGCTGATTCCGTACTTCCGCGAGAAGGGCGTCTTTGGCCTGGCCCGTTCCATGCCTACCTCAGGAGCTGTCGACCTGGTAGCCAAGAAGCAGGGTCTCAACAGCTACGAGGTGCCCACTGGCTGGAAGTTCTTCTGCGCCCTATTTGATGCCGACAAGTTGTCGATTTGCGGCGAGGAGTCGTTTGGTACTGGTTCTAACCACATTCGTGAGAAGGATGGCCTATGGGCCATTGTCGCCTGGCTGAACATCATCGCCGGTCTCGGTGTCAAGAACCCCAGTGTTACCCCTAGCATCAAGCAAATCCAGCAAGACTTCTGGGCTAAGTACGGCCGTACCTTCTTCACCCGCTATGACTACGAAAACGTTGACTCAGAGGGCGCCAACAAGGTTGTTGGTGTGCTCAAGGAGCTGGTTGCCAACCCCTCGTTTGTCGGCTCCACCATTGACGGCCGCACTGTGACCGAGGCCGGCAACTTCTCATACACGGATCTCGACGGCTCTGTCTCGGCCAACCAGGGCCTATATGCCCGTTTCTCATCAGGCAGCCGGATTGTCGTTCGTCTATCGGGCACTGGATCATCGGGAGCTACAATCCGCCTGTACATTGAGCAGTACAGCTCAGATCCCGCTACGTATGCCCAGGATGCTCAGGAGTTCCTGGCGCCCGAAATCAAGTTTGCCACAGACCTACTCAAGTTCAAGGAGTTTGTTGGCCGTGACGAGCCAGATGTCAAGACCTAGTTAGCTAGATAAACGGAGAAGGGAAGACGGAGGGATATGTGACAAAATGAAAGAAAGCGGCACTTTGGTTGAGTTGGTCTTGACGAGGACGAAGCATATAGTTAATAAAGACGCATACTAAAAACTCGAAAATTGGAGCGAAACACACGTCAAATGGTGGCGTTACCAACGTGTGGAAACAATGACGTCATATTCAATGCATCACATAATATCACAGCAGAAAAGAGAAGATGAAGAAGAAAAAAAGACATATAATATAATGAAGACTTGTCGAAAAGAACCCATTGAACTCCGTCATACCAAACCCTAAAAAGGGTAGACAATGTGCAGAAGGCACAGGAAGAAAAATAAAACAAAGACATACACATACTAGCCCCAATAGAAACAATAGCTTTGTCTCTTTCCAAAGCCGAGGGGGAGGGAGAAGGAGGGCGGCGGGTATCTCATCGCCTGCTTACCATATGAGCAAAACTAACATGGCAAATGTAGTCGGGGCTATCCTGTCTGTAGAGAGAGGGGGTCTAAGAAAAGTATATCCTTAGAGATATTGCGGCGTGATGCGCACATTGAGCATGTGCAACGCCGAAAGAACCAGAAAAGAAAAAAAACAAAAAAAGCAACATCATGACAAGATTCCGCCGGTCGTAGCAGAATAGGAAAGATAAACGAAGAAAAAGAAAAAAGAAAAAAAGTATGTTGGCCGTAAGAGAGGGTAGCAATGCATGATATAAAACACAAAGTCGTCCGGTTCAAAGTCATCGATAAACAGAAAACAGAGCAAAGCAACAACACCCAAGGAGCACGAGGTTATGTCCATGCTTTATCGGAGATCCCAGGAAGACACCGTCGTGACCATAGCCCTGGCTGGGGACTGGGATTTCTAAGCACCAGTCGCTGAGACCTTGCGAGCTGTGGCAGCCGCCGTTGCCGAGGTAGCGACGCTTCCTATACTACCAACTCGGCCGCTTGTTTTCCGAACTCCCGACCCTTCTTTTGACCGCAAGGCGGAATCGGACCCTGTTGTTCTCTTGGAAGTGCGAACCTTGGCCAATGGTCTCGAGTTAATGTTTTCAGTGTCATGAGATGCATCGTTATCAATTCCTTTGTACGCTGATGCCGTGTGAGTGCCATTTGCTGCCGCAGCATTGGCAATACGGCTGCTAGCGGGTCGAGTTCTTGTTTGCTCAGTTGATGATCTGGTGGTGTGTGTGGGGGAAGGCTGGTTGGAAGACTTGCGATGGGACTTCATTCTAAGATGGGCCTCTTCATCAGATTCAGCCGCAGGACGTGCTATCTTAACAGACGAAGCGGCCTCGGCAGCATTCTGCAAAGCGGTTTCCTCTTCGTTAGTCGGCAAGTTGCCATTTCTCTGGTAAGGATGATGACGGTCGCCAATGCGGGCAGTCTTGCGGGGCTGGCCAGGCGTAGGCGCAGGCAAATAATCGTCTTGTGCGACCATGTTACTTCTGTCATCAACCTCGCTGAGAGGAGTGCGACTGGAGGGGCTACGGTTAGGCGGCGGGGTCTGTGCTGTTTGGTGGCGAGACGTCTTTGGCGCGGAGCGAATAGGTGTGCTCGGAACAGCAGCAGATTGAGACATTCCTATCTCGCGGCGAAGCTTGGCTTCTATGCGTTCTTCAATACGCCACTCGCGGAAAGTCCCCTGATTCAGGTGCAGCCAATGTTGCTGGGGACCAACAACCATGCCAGGGCGCATAAAGCGCATGAAACCGATGACTTCGTTCGCAGTGAAGCCGTAGCGATAGATGAGGTAGGCGCCAATCAAGCAGCCGGTACGGCCCAGACCAGCCTTGCAGTGGACTGCAATAGCCTTCTTCTTTACAGTGATCATCTCATGCGCCATGCGGATAAATCTGCGTACAATTCTAAGCGGCGGACATGTACCATCGCTGAACACCATGTCAATATGCTGAATGCCCAAAGCCTCAAAGTAGGAGGGCGAGTACAGATGCGAGTTGAGCCGCACAACTAGACCAATGTTGTTGGTGGAGAAGTGCGCCAGGACATTCTGGAATGGTTCGTCCAAGTCGGGGTGGACAAATATCTCCTCGAGGGAACGGGGGAGGGCCTCGTGTAGACGCGAGCCTTCTGGGAAGCGGACAGCGGGGCTACTTTGCGGTGAGGCAAAAGCAAGGAAGTCGGGGGTAATCCAGTTGAAGTCGCCATTCTCAACACGTTCGAACATTTCATACAGGTCAGGATCAAACCGATGCAAGTCAATGCATCTAGATTCCTTGGCCTTCCACACACCGTAGACAATGTCCTGGACAGTCAGGCCGTAATCTGCCTGGGAGTAGCCAGCATCGCGGAAGGGCATCAGCGGAGGCTCAATCTGGGCGATGGGACCCAGGGCTAAATGCGGAGGCCAGTTTTGGATAAGCACCATGTAGCAAGCCAGCAAGCAAGCAGCATTCGCACGGCCTGGACAGTTGTTAGCATTAGACTGTGGAAAGCAAAGGATCCATAGAGCGGGGATACTTACTTCTGGGATCAGGTTTACTCCAATATACAATAGGGCAGTTGTTGTTCTCCAGATCATCCAGGATTTTGTGAAAAGACAGGGCAAACCGGTACAAGTGACTAATGTGCAACGGGCCAAAGTCGTGGTAAAAAGCATTGTACAGAAGCTCGTCATCCATATTGAAGTAGAATGGCGACTTGTGGACTCTGGGCGCCTTCGGGGCAGTTTTTCGTGAAGGAGAACGGCGGGAAATGTCGGCAGATTGTTGGTCAGGGTAAACGAAAGGGGTGTTTTCTTTGGGCTTCACATTGTAGGAAGCGAGGAAAAAGCGATCTAGGCCACAGCAAAAGGTTAGCAGTGGGCTCGGCGAAAACGAAGAGCCAATACTTGGCTAGGCAAACAGCCAGGCCTTGTAGACCCAAAGCGGTTTACGGCAACCACGGCTTTGGATCGGGGCTTGTCCTCCAGGAAGCCTGGGCACAATCAAGCGCCTGAGTTGCGACTGGTGGCGCGAAAGAAACTGATTGACAGCGGGTAAAACATACCAGGAATGATCGCGACCGCCTGGTCGACGTGGTGACTTGCGGAGGCAGACATTGCGATTTTCGAGATATGGCAATGCGTGTGCTTGATTCTCTGGGGCGAAATTGAAGAAAAAGAGAAGAAAATAAGGCAGCCGTGGAAGATTTGACAAGTGTTGTTTTCCGTAAACCTTTGTGCTTGAGCAAATAGACACACTCAAGCGACCAGTTTGTTGGTTTGTTTATCCCGAGTGAACGATGATTGGTGGAGACGAGCAATGAAGAAGTCCACTAAAAACAACAGCCAAATTAGAAACAAGCTCGGTTGGCTAGGTGAGGCTGCAATGAAAACAGAACCAGAGGGCAAGCTGGGATAAGCATAGAGGCGAGGCGGTAGCCGTACAATATAAGACCCAATCGACGAGAACAGCGACGGCGGCGAGAGATGATAAAACGATGATGGCAAATACGATAGGCAGACTGCAGACAGGAAGCAGCAAGGAGGCGCTCTGATAAGTTGAAGATGTTTATGGGACGGGAACAACCAGCAAGCACGGCAGCAGCAACACACGAACACGGCAAGGAAGAAAGAAAAAAGAAAAAGGAAAAGGAAAAATGCAGAAGCTCGACAAGTCGCCCAGGACAATTCAAAGGGCAGAACGCCAGCCTTTTGTTCCTGTGTCAATTGTTTTGGGTCCGGGGTGCAGTCGCAAGCACAAACCCAAGCACAAGCGGCAAAAACATAAGCAAGGCCAGCGAGAGAACAAAAAGAAGCTCAATGGGGGGGGGGGGGCATGGACTAAACGAGCAGAACAAAACAAATAACAAGCACAGGAACAACAAAGCCCAAAGTACGTTGATGGGATGGATTTGGCCGGGGATGCGCTATGCTGCTTGGTATGAGAGGATGCCAGGGGCTCCTCTGGCCCCAAGGCCCAGAAAAACAGTGCTGGCTGTTGGGCCTCCAGCGGTCCTCCAGGCGCTGACAGACCTGAAAAACTCGGTCCTATAGCATTGACTATAGCGCACCAGGATGCGCGAAGCCCGTCTAGCTTGTCATGCAGGGCTCGGACCAGCCGCAGAACAGCAAGACAAGACCAAAAAAGTAAACAAACCCGCCGCCGACATTTTGTTCCTTCATGGCCGTGATGCCATTGACAAAATCTGGGTTTCTTGCTTGCCAAGGCGCTCTCGATCCGCAAAGCCAGCAAACAGGCTGAAAAATTCTGCGAGGCTGACAAAAGGAGCCCCGCACGATGTCCTGGTGATCGAAACTAGCAAGTGCAGCAAGTCACCAGCGCAGCCTCGCCAGACTCGACTTCCTTCCCAACAGCGCCTTCAGCGGCGCCGCTTGTCTCTCCAGCTTGCCTCTGGGCGGGGGCTTTCCCTTTCCTGCACCTCTGCACCTCTGCACTTCTGCAATCCTCCTAGCAAACTCCTAGAACAGCTCCTACCAAGAAAGTTCTTGGTGCGTCAAATATCCAAGTAGGCAGCACCCGTTGCTGTTGCTACGTTTTGTTTACTTCCATATTGTTTGCAAGGGGCCATGCCTTTGGACATCAAGTCAAGTAGCACTGACAATTTTACTGCCAAAAAACCAGGGTGGCTTGTCTCTTGTCAATGAATAAAATGCCCTGTCTTCCTCTCTTCCCAGTCGCTGCACACACCGTCTTCTCTCTCTCCTTGTCCTTGAATCGTCAGAAGCAAGAGGGAAAGCATGCTTGCCCCTTGCCTCTTCATGTCTAGGGTAAGACCCTTCTATAGACGTTGCCATGGAAACACACCATCCAAGTGACGGGCCCTAGTGGCGGACCGCTTTTATGTGGAGCCTGTCTCCGTACTTCAGTACATAATCCCTGCTGCTGGCAAGGACAACAGCCAGCCCATCAGAGCCAAAACAAAAGAAAATCCCAAGAGAAAATAGAGATGCAGTAGAGGGCCGGTGAGGACCGTACTGGCTGTTCTGGCCCTTGTTGTGCAATCACCAGCGAGCCGCCCACTTGCAACCTGTTTTGTTGCTTCCCCCGTTGCTAGGGTGCGGGCGGCGCTTGAAGCTCGCTCGCCCCTCTTTTCTCCCGCTTCTTGCTGGCCGACATACTATTTCCGCCTGACCGCCTTTGTCCAACGCCACACCGAAACACTTACTTACCCTACCAAAGGCGTGGCGTTTAAGCTGTGTCATGCTTGCCGCCTCTGCATCTGCGGCCTGCGCAACTCAAGGCTCTATCTAGCCCCAAATCAGGCAACTTCTTTTCCTAGCTTGTAGAACGAGATGCTCAGAAAAATGGGGTTGTCGACTCTAAAGCCAGCCCGGCCGCCCCAGAGGCCAGGCACGCAAGTCCTCTCCCCTCTTTCACCCCTTGGCGAATTCCCGAGCGCCATTTTCTTCAGCCCCAAATCGGCCACTTCCCGTCAAGCCCTTCCCATCTGATCCAGCAGCTGCTTAGTTCAGGGCTGGGTTTTCCAGAGTTCCCAGAGCCATTCCAGAAAACCTCTGAGCCGCCAATGGACCCACATTTAACTTAATTAACCCCAAATTAACCCTGCTCAGCGTCCGAATCATAGCCTCTCAACAATTTCTGTAATATCGCCTGAACTTACATCTGGATACTGATATTCTGGACCACTTAGAAAGACGGCCCCTGCCAGAAGCTAAGCGAAGCCAAGCACCAAGTCGAGGCCTGTATCGAGACCAATCGTTCGTTTCTAAGAAGCTGTTCATCTGCTTCTTATCGGTTCAGTTCAAATTCTCCTCTCCTCCTTGCTTCTCCGCTTTTGCTCTGTGGTGCCAACTCGTGATCTCAACCATGGCTGCCACTTCAACTACTGCCGCTGTTGCTGCCAACCCTTCTTTTCCCTGTGCCGTGTAAGTACAGCTAGCCCCCTCTCCAGGCCTTTTGCTTCTCAGCAACTTGTCACAAAACATCCATCCGCCTAGATCAAGTCGTTTGTACTGCAAGATCTGCATCGGCCTTTTCTTTCATGTGAGCTCTTCGGGATAACCAGCCAGCCATGTTTGAGCCTCTTTTTTTTTCTTCTTTCCCCCTTGCTTTGCTCCTCCCTACTCGCCATGTTACTCGTTCTTTTTGCTTCTTTTTAGTATTTCTTTTGCATCATGCTTCGGGTTCCTGCTTCTCTATCCTGTCCCACTTACAGCTGCTGCACACTTGCTGTGCAATGACTGAAGTTACTGGTCATAAACTTGCCCTTAAGCGCTTTTGGGCGGCGGTTGTAGGATGTGCTTGATCTTGGCTGAGACTTGACGCCTTCTTTTTCCCCCTACCTAGTACTACCATGAACAGCCCCTCTCCATCTTCACAGCGCTTGCGCGCACCACCTTACCAAGCCAACCAGTCTTGTTTGCGTTTATGTGTACACAAAGTATACACACGCACAACCGTTGACTACAAGCTAACCCAATTTACCCCTTCCTCTCTTCTCTTCGTTTCTCCGCGAGCAGGTCTCTATCTATTCCTTTCCCGACCCCGCGTTTGGCCGATGTAGCGCTCAGAGCCATCTCAGTCGATCCCGAGCTCTCCCCGCTAGTTAGCCGCCAGATGAGCACGCAGGATGCCGTGCTCAAGGTTGATTACCGTGCTACCACCAACCGGATGCTACGTGTAGCCACTAATTCGTTTATGGCTAGTCTAACTCTCGTCATCGAGGTCATGGAAAAGATGGACGAGGATGTCCTGGACCATGCTGCTTCGGCAGCGTGAGGTAGCTGCTGCCATATGCGTTAGCGATGGCGCGGAGCTTTGGTACTTTCCTATCGCATATCAGTGGAGAAGTAGAGGGAGGTAGAGGTTTAGGGTTCCTATCGCCCCTAGACGGAAATACAATATGCCTTGAGCCTTTATAGTATTCCACCCATGTATACTGATTGGTACATCGTATCTTCAATACCAAAGCAACGCAGCCCTATTCAGGTTCAATAGGTGCTAGGCTATGAGATCACATGTTGATGAAGTGAGCAGGTGCAAAATAAACCAATCTATGTACATCACGTTGTCGGGTATCTATCGCACTCCCCATTACTCATATAATCATGGGGAGTCTACCCGCGTTTCAATGAAAGACCTAGATCGCTAAATCCAAGTATAAAACTATATAGAACAAAAAATGTAACTGGCCGAGAGATCAGTGAGTAATAGATCAAGAAAAGGACGAGCAAAAAGAAAAGCAAAATCAAATAGCTAGCCACCCAAGAAACGAGAAACCAAACAGAAAAAGAAAAAGCGGTCCGCCCTCGTCGTACCAGCTTTTTGCAGAGGCCTAGACCCGTCTAGTTGGCTTGCTCCGTAATGTCAGAACTCCCATTTTCAATACCACTCTCCCGGAGCCTGCGCTCTGCCTCTGCCGCGCGGCGATTTGCAGCGGCGACCTCCTCCTTCAGCTGCTTTATATACTCAATCGCCATTTCAACCGTACTAGCCTTGCTATTTGGCGTTGCAGCGGGCAGCTTGCTGGTATCCTTTGGGTCACCGTCGCCAGAGTCCTCCTTTGGCGGTGACGCTGGGAGAAGGGTGGCCATCTCCTGAAGCGCGGAGTTGATGCGGTTGCGGCGGCCTTGCTCAGCAATCTTGTGTGACGTTCTCTTGGAGGTAAGATTTGTCGACAATTCGCTGGGGTAGGTCACTCCGGGCACAGTGTTACCCTCCAGAATGTTTTGGTAATTTGATTTAGTAGTCAGCAAGCGCGAGGCAGCATCTTCTGCGCCATTAGGAAGCAGAGGCTTGATGTGCGGTGAAATCTTGGGAAGGAGAGCAGGCGAAGCCTGTACAGAGTTTGGGCGCTTGGAACCCCGGACAGCAAGAAGTGGGGTTTTCCGAGGGTTAGGCGTTGTCCCTTGATTTGCAGGGAGCATTTGTGGACTCTGGGAGGTGATTGCTGTACTCTGAGGTTTGGTAAACATAGGCGAGGATGGTAGCGAGACGACTGGTTGTTTTGCAGTATTATCTATGACGTTGTTGTTGTGCATGTGAGTATCAACATCAGAGGCACTGGCACGATTATGGAAGGAAGCCGAATCAGGCAATCTAAATGCATCGACGGGCCCATTAGAAGTGATGGATTCGGGGACCATGGTAGGAGTGCAGCTGGCTTTAGAAGCAGGCAGTTTCATAAGCGAAGCAGGCGTTGCAGGGGCGGGACGCCGATTAGACAGCGACCTAGTCGGGTCTGAGGTAGGGTTTTGAGGTTGGATGAACGGAGAGGCACTCCCCGACTTGGCCCGCGGTAAAGGAGGCAAAGGCGGCGGCGGCATGTCGGATAAAGCCTCGGGCGAGACTGAAGCATTTTCCTCGGGTTCTTCAATCTGAGAACGGGCTAGCTTGGCGTTGGTGCCCTCCTCAGCCTCATCGAGAACTTGGGCCGCAATGGAAGGGTTGGTAGCTGCGGCTGAAGTCACGTTGATCCGGCGGCGCTGGGGCTTGACAATTGGGGACTGGCGCACATTGGTCTTGGGACGAGGCGCCTTAGTAGGGGCCTTAGTAGAGACCTTGCGCAGCTTCTTTGAAGATGGTTCGGGAGCATTCCAGTCATCGGCACGGTCGGCTGGCGAGTTGGACGAGGGTCCAAGATGGCGAATGTCGGTGAATATGCTGCTGTCATTCTGGGCGTGCAGGGCGGGTGAAGTGAGGGGGCTAAAATAGCTGGCGGCAACAGAAAAGGCAACGTCGGCGGAGAATTGAGATTCAAGCGGAGTTACAGCTGGCGACACAAGAGGAGTAAAGTCGGACTAAAATGAGTGTTAGTGGCACCGGCATTGAGCAGCAGGGCAAGTTAAATATAAGCATTATACATGAGCATGTATAAAACAATGCCATGTGGGGTGGGATCTGCAGGCTACAGCAGGGGG
>MKGM01000366.1:0-19257 GCA_002018265.1 Ceratocystis harringtonii | reverse complement strand
GGGGGGGAACAGGTGTTGCTTGAAGGGGACCTCCATTAACAATTGTGAATTTAGGTTGCTGTTACTTTCTTCGCTAGTGGCTTGGGTGATCTGTTTGTGCCTAGGTGAGTGGTCTCTCGGCTCTATTGGGAAACACTGTCAGGGGCTGATCTACTCGTTCTGCGTCACCTCGCCTGTCTAGATGGGACTGAAGCTAACGGATGAATCTGAGGGTATAGCCAGTAGAAGAAGTCGTCACGGAACTAGAGATCGAGGTGGAAAGATTGCCATTGGCTTGAGCGAAGGCTCGTACAAGAAATGCCTCTATTTACGACGCGCTATCTCTGCTCTAGCGGTGCTGGAAGATAGTACGGACTAGCTCAGGGTACTGGGGGCGTGTATCGCTGTCTATTACCACCGTGTATGAATACCGGTATTGGCGAGGGTGAGGAACGTGCTTTGGCGGTTGCTTGTAAGATTAGCCTGGGTTATCTGGTATGTGTACTGCCCATCACGGGGCTGGCATAATGAAGGGGGACGGGGTAGGCTCTAGTGCTCCTATCATTGAGTAAAATGATCAGTTCTATTTCTTTACAACTTGCTGATAATTGCGGTGTCACCGAGGTACTGTCAATACGAGCATCAGGGTGTATAGAGACGCTGCTACAGGGTCTGCGTGTCTTCCTTAGCGTTACAGTCTGGGCAGTGAACCTGATTTGGAATATCATATGCGATTTTAGAGTTGGTATGGCCTGCTACAAAAGAAAGTAGCCCTCAAAACGGCGTATATGAAAATGCTGACGAGAGGTGAGCGGAAATGCAAAGGAGATTATGAATGGTTTTAGGACTAGACAGATGTGAGATGAACATGGCAAGAGGAGAAACACAAGAAAGCAGTGGCGAAGCATTGTTCCATTCTGAGTCGTTGGTCGTTCATCGTGATTTGATGAAGAAAGACGTTGTAGGAAGCAGAACGGAATGGAATATGACAGCGCGCATGGCAAGGGGACAGCTGCACAAGACATGAGCTCAAACATACGTGCCTCAACTTAAGCACATACACCACTGCCGCTCGCTGCTGTGACACTTATACTGACGTTGACATTGACCAGATGAGGAGAAGCGACAAGACCGGTATGCATTGGAAACAAGGTCATCGCAAAGATCAGGGGGCTGGGACTAGGCTAGACTGGGCCGACAGGCCGCTGCTAGCCTGAGAGTAAGCAAGACAAGGAGCACAGATACCATGTATGCACTTAACAGTACAGGTGTGGGTCGGGCTAAGCAAGCAACGACCACAAAACAAGAGAGGGATGTGAAAGGTGCTGTACGCCATGGAGGAGATGCAGGTTTTGGCCATCAGCGATGCGGCGGGTAGTCACATTTCTAGGGGCAAGGGCAAGCTATACACGTTGTACATGAGTAGGAAGCTAGGGCTTTCCCTGTTGAGGGAGCTGCAGCTAAATGCCAGTGCAACAGATAACTAGTTAAACTTGGACGTTGAATACGTCCACAGGAATCACTAAGATCAAACGACGTGAGCAGATAACTAGTGTCAGAGCATGCAAGCCTGTACTGCAAGCGCGACAGGCACCTGCTAGGCGCGCGAAGAAAAGAGCAAACAAGAGGAAAGTGTATCTTGTAGAAGAGAACCAGCTGGCAAGCCTCAAATGCTGAATGAAACTGTGCGTGATTAGTCTCCTTTGCACATTATCGCGTAGTGGGCAGAGAGTAGGAATGGGCCAAGACCCAGCCTAGACCGGCTTCGCTCTGCTTGACTTCCGATGGCTACAAAGAGGCCATCAGGAGGCCATTCTGGGCCCAAACCTGCTTGTTTATTTATTGTAGTTTATCGTTTTTTTTCATGTCGAGGTGCGGATCGGCGAATAGCAGTGGCAATAGCAATCACCGGCCCCGCTTTTCGGAGGAACAATGTTAAGCAGGGCCCCACTAAACTAAAGAACAATAGCAAGCGAGAAAGACACCGTTTAACCCAAAAAGGCAACATCCTAGCCAAAACGGACAGGGGCGGTCCTCGATATAAGCGGCAATGTAAAATTGGCGACAATAAAAAGTCAGGTAATTTAACGGGAGTAACGGCGGCGGGCAGTTTGGAGAGTAGGTAGTTGCCTGAGTGGATGGTCTCAATTTATTCCTAATTTACTGCTTGACTCAGCTCCCGTCCTGTTCCTTTAATATTTCTCCCGCCTACTCTACCATCATCATCCTTCTTCTATTCCATGTTCGCATCCCACCAGGACCGGTGATTTGCGCTGCAATGTGATCGTAGAAAGGATCTGGCAAACTCGCCGTTAGGATGGTATTAGAAGTACGGGCAGAACAGCCAAAAGAGCTCTGGGCATCTGAGGGCAGACTAGGTGGGCTGGGGTCTGTAAGTCACACTCTTTCAGAACACCAACCCACCGTGTAAAAGATGCAAGTGATTGAAAGATGCTGCAGAACTGGACATGGCAGAGAGATCCTAGATTCCGGCTCTTGTTTCGTTAATGCCTCTTTGATTCTAGCTTCATTATAGTAAAGCTAAGTGCCAAGTGCCTTTGAAAGCGGCCCTCCTTTTTCTTTTCTTTTTTGAAATATTGCTCCTCTGCTCTTCAACCTAGCACCTCTGCCCTTTATCGACTTGCTGTTGCCTACTCATCTTTCATTGTTGCTTTGCTGTCTTGCCACTGGCAGATTTAGTGCTTGATATCTCGCATTTCGACAAATCAGATTACGATATATCTAGTTTCAGGCTATACCCTTTCTTACGACTTTCGTTGGAACCGTTCTCTCTTTCGTTGAGCAGAGCCTTTGCTGTGGTACAAAGCCTACGACAGACCCGGACGGAGAACGCTAGGGCTGGTATGATTACCACATCGATGTCTGGCTTCTAGTAGACTGCAGCTTTTCCCCCACGGTGTACCTGTAGTGCTCCTGCTCTTTGTCTATGATTCTTTGAATTTCTGTGATATCCTTTTTGCCCAGCCCTCCCCGTCGTCATCTTTGGTATCCTGCGATAATATCTGTCAGCTTTCAAGACTTTCCTGTGCTATCCATGTCAATACCGCGGTTAGTCTGCTGTATATATAATGAGTAGGAGCTCCATATCGTCTTCATCTCCTCTCCACCGTTCGCGCAGCATCATCTTTCTCAGAGACAGACTTCAAAGCCGTCTTTCTTTTCTTTTTACTACCTAGTCCCTACTCTCACACACATTGCTTTGGTCCTGGTTCTCGCTGTTCAAGGCAGCCCATTCTTCTGCACCTCGGATACCTTTGCTTCTACTCATAGGCTTCCAGATCTTTGCCCATCCGTTCCCACCATGTCTAATCAAGACAATTCCACCCCCGGCTCTAGCGCCGCCTTTAATCCGTACACCCAAATCTTCAACATCACGCTGTCAGACGGGGTGACACAGATTCCTGTATCCCTAGACGACATGAATTTCACTGTTGGAATCTACTACTCCCAGTCCATCTCCTATGGAGTTCAGTTTGGCCTTTGCAGTGGTATCTTCCTAGCTCTGGTGACGTTTAGCATGCCCGAACGCCTGCGCAAGGTCAGCGTGAGGCTGCAGGCAGCCGCCCTCTTGGTCAACATGTTCCGTACATTGCTGCTGGCGCTGTACTACCCTTCCAATTTCACCGAGCTGTACGACCTGGCCAGCGGCGAATTCCTGAAAGTCAACAATTTGGACTTTTTCGTAAGCATTGGGTCCAATGTTGCTGGAGGGATGACGTTCCTTTTGATTCAGTGCATTTTGATGATGCATCTGTGGACGATAATGCAACTGTGGCAGCCAACGATCAAGTGGGTAATCATGGCAGTTTCTGTTTGTTCTAGCATGGCGCTTTTAGCTATAAAGATTGTAGTTTACGTGCTATACAGCCAAGCTGCATTGCGGATAGAGCCTGTTAGTACACATACGGGGTGGCTATACTTTGTGTCGAACGTCTTTTTCGCAGCCAATATTTTCTGGTTTGCGGGCCTGTTCAACGTGAAGCTCGTCATGCATCTTGTCAAAAACAGGCGCTTCCTTCCATCACGCAACAAATTTACCCCGATCGAAGTTCTGGTGGTTACTAATGGTCTCATGATGGTGATTCCTGGTAAGTTCCATCGTCGACTTTGTGGTCCAGGCATGCGCTAACCCATGGCTCCAGCCATCTTCGCCAGTCTTCAACTAACGCGCATGGCGTTTCGCTTCGAAGTTGTCCCCTGGATGATGACGTCCATTGTCTGCGTGCTTTCCTATGGCTCTCTTGTTGCCCAACGCATCTCGAACAGCCCTATTCAAAGTTTCGCCAATATCAGATCACCCAGCGGCTCCAATGGTAATAGGAACAACCACTCCCTCAGTCTCAACAACCACGGCCTGATTTCGATGAATGGGGAGTCCATAGCAGGCAGCTCCCGCGCCGTTAAAGGTGAGTCGGACGCTGGCAGGGCCCATATGGTACGCGCCGGCACATCATACAGTTTTTTGCCCAACAAGACGGACATTGAGGCCAGAACTGTGCTTGTTGAGCGGGACGTAGATCAAAAGAGCGAGAAGCATATGTCAAGGGGCAGCGACGAGATTTGATTACCTGTTGAGCTCGCGGAAGGTGACTGGTTTTCCTTGCTGCCTTTTTTAGTCCTCATTTCCGTAGTCTTTATTTCATTTTTTCATTTTTCTTTTGTCTTTTCTTTTTTCCTGTTGGAAAGCGTGAGAGTTTGCTGCTGTTGAAAGAAAACTTCAAGGCATGCTATGCGTGGGTTGTTTATAAAATCTGTCTATGCCGTAGCATGTGCTTTGTATCCTTATTGCCGATGGCTTGTATATATTGTGCATCAGCTTGTATCCTGTATCACCTTGCCCCTCCACAATGGGCACTTGCTTGTTTCTTCTCAATCTTGGGTAGCTGCACTGGCTCCCATTCTGACTCCACTCCCGTTGTTGCGCGTCCCTTCCGTTTCATCATCGCGAGTTTGTCGCGTGTTTTGATCTCGTTATGCACACAAACTTGTGCTGAAATTTCTTCTCATGCTCTTTTTTTGTTTTCTTCTCCCTTCTCCTCTTCCCCTTTTCTTCTTCTTTTTTCTTTGCCGTAGAGGACACCTCATCCGCCGTCGCCCGCCCGCCCGCCCGCTCGCCCGCCCGCCCACACTCCTTCTCCAAGAAACGGAAATCCAGTCACTTGTTCCGTCTCGTCTCTCATACATTCATATAGCAACCACGACGCGCGTTTTTATCTTGGCTGACTCCTGCACATCAACGTGCTGTGTTTCTCCCCTCTTCTCTCTTGTCAAGTCTTTTCTTCTTGTTTGGTTTTGGTTCTCGAGTACTGACTGCTTTGTATTCACTATTTAATTATCGACATATTTACAAATGGCGGCAGTATTATTTCCCTCCACATGTCCTCCCGGCTCTGGCTCAGCCGGCTCCTCAATCCCAGACCAGATACCCCGAACTCCGCCGTCGCCTTGTCCGGTCTCTAATTCCTCTTCCAATGCCGCTGCTACTGACTCATCCTGCGATTGCAAACCAACAATGCCCATCATGCAGCGAGCCCGGCCCCGCCCCCGACGCCGCTGGAAGCTCCCCAGCTACGAAAGCAGCTCTGCTTCGGCCTCTGATCCCGAAGCCCATGTCTCTTCCCTGGAAGATGCTGATCCTATCCCCGCGATCGAGTCTTGCCATCGCGGACATTGCCCAACATTGATTACAACCACTTCGGCCCAAGGCCTTTCCACTCCTTCATCGGACGCCCCGTCCTACTCGACAGGCCTATCATCACTACAGCCTAACCCTTCGTACTCGTCTTTGATGCGGTACAATTCCTGTACAACTGCCCCGATAAAACGAACTCGCAATATGTCTCCGTATCCGCTTTTGTCCTCTGCTACTACAACCACAACCATCGCCACAGCCACAACCAAAGAATTCGCTCCCTCCCTTCCTACTAGTAGCGTGCATGTTGCTACTGCCTCCGACATAGCTTCGGATGACGATGATGGCTCATCTTGGCTAGTCATAAAAAGCCCCGCTAGAAGCAAAATTCCTATTCCTCTACATAGCTATAGACGAGCAAACACAATGGGCGACTCTAAGCGTTTTCGCTCGAATAATAATACGTGGTATTCATCTGTTGTCTCCGCAATCCGAAAGGTCGGGGAGCCCAGTGATGAGTATGACAAGATCGAAATCGAGGGCCAGCTACGGCTATCTTCCCCTCGCCCTCATGGCATTCATAGAAGCTCAACCTCAGCCGCACTCTCTAGGCTGCATTCACGCTATCGCTCAAACTCCACAATGACCAACTCTGGATTTTCTTCCATGGCAGACGACGAATACAACACTGATTCTTTCTATGAACCTCAGACAGAGTGCCGAAAGCCTACCAAAATCGCCGGATACCGACCAAAGTCTGATGCACACCCTTTATCCATGGCGCCCATGTCTGCCACCAAAAATACTAGTGGCACCTTTACTGGAAAGCCAAAACGAGCTTTGAAAAACATTTCCGAGACCCTTCTAACAAGGCTGTGGCACTCTGATCGTGAGGATTCTAACTCGCCTGTTGAAGACAGCCTCAACCTTGAGCTGTCACTACCAGAGCCTCACTCTCAACTATTGCAAGAACCAAACGTTAGTCACAATCCGCGGGCCAGGCAACGGGCATATAACAAGCGAGCAGACACTGGATGGAGCTTAAGTTTGGGGTCTTAGTTTGCACCCCGGGCCAAGCAAAGTCGAAGTCCACTCGGTGCAGCCAACAGCACTACTATGAACTCCATGGCCCCTGCTGGCGTCAATGGTGCTTCTGTGCCTGCAGCCGCCAAGCCTCTCCAACTCCCTCCCTCAGAGCCGGAATGGCCCCAAAGCCGTCAAGCCTCACGCCATTCATTTTTTAGTCTCAAGCTCGGCCATGGCACACATGGCAATCTGGAGAATACCAAGAAGAAAGGCAATTTCCGGAGGCAGCTGCGCTTCCGGGGCTTTCGCCACGAAGTTGGCAGTGAAACGGATGCTGCGGTACATGTACCACAATGGCTTCCCGAAGACTGGAAGCCATTTGCACAATTGACTCTTCTAGAGAGTCTCCAGCGTCAGGCTCTCACAGAAGACCCTGCCAAGTGGCAGCCGTACAATGCCTCGGCTGCTAACTGTGTTTTGAAGCATCCCCGACCCAACAGACACTGGGGAAGAAAAGAGAGAGCAAAGTGGCAGTACATGGGAGATATGGCCCGTCACTTCAACATGGCCGAGGCTTGAGCTTTATCAATCATGCTCATCCGCTCTTATTAACATTGCTTTATAGAACACGGGCGGTAGACAGCCACAACACTATATCAAGAGGAACAGTGGGAGGAGCAAACATTCGAGTTAAGGGTTAGGATGGCGCTGTATGTTCGGACATGCAAATAGATATTGGTTTATTTCGTACACTAGTCATTGTCTACGGATATGGCCGCATAGAGGTCAACTTCGGGCCAATGACAATTGATTCACAGTTGACTATTGCATATATATGTACACTCGATATTCTTATGACAATGCTTGTGGATTGTTATACTCGCAGCCTGCTAGTCACTTGCATTATAAAGTAGCTTGATGTAGGAAGAAACAAATAGTATATGGTGCTTCATTGTCTCATAACATGCATCAACAAAATCATAGAGTCAGTCAGTCAGCCTAAGCAAATATGAATATGTACACATGCAGACTACATATCTAGGCCCATACCCTTCCCGATCTTTCGCACTAGCGCCCTACACAAGAACAAGTCCCGAGCAAGACCTCTGGTAGTTTTTGCAAAGACAGCGGGGGAGATACGTCCTCTCTCCAACGCACGGCCTAGAACAAATATGGCATCATTGAGTGCACGCTCCTCCGCCACTACAGCGTACAGTTGGTTAGCAACGACAGTGGGTGCAACAAGCAGCTCGTCAATGTCAACATTGGGCAGACTAGCGCTGTCGGCGATTATCTTGTCAGCATGTGCAATGGTGTCGCGCAGAATGGATATGTTGGTGGTTGTCGTCTGGTGGAAGTGCGCGAGGTCGGCAAGCTCGGCGTGCATGCCCTGCATAGCTGAGGCCATGGCTTCGTGCTGCGCATGTAAGCCGGAAATGCTGCTGGTATAGCGCTCCAGAGTTTCCTGGCGCTTGGCATGCAAAGCAGCGCCAATTTCACTTGTGATTTGGTCTTTGAGCGGGTTGGGCGGAATAGGGGGTGCAACACTGGCTGAAGTTGAGGTTAAGGGCGAGGGCGAAGGTGTCACAGGCTCATCCATAAGGTCTGGCATGGGGGGCTTTGGCTTTGGTGGATTAGAGGTTGGCACAGAAGACGCCTGCTGTTGCGGCAGGCTGTATTTTTGATAAGAGTGATGTGGAGGATGGAGAGGGTTGTTGTAATGGGCTCCGTAGGTCGGTGTTGTAGCAGGCGGGCTCTGAGAAGCCAATGCTGGGGAGCTATAGCCATTGTTGTTTGGAGCAATGGCAGTAGTACTATGCTGCTGTGGCGGGAGTCCCCGAGCTTGCGCTTCTTGATGGGGCAGGGGGGGGGCAGAGTGATAGCGAGACAGTCTTGCAGCAGGAGGTGTTGTGCCATTACCCTGGGGTGATGGCTGTGATTTATGCAGTGAAGTTGGCGAAGCATATTGCGGATTATTCAAGTCGGTAGGACCTGCAGGGCTAGGAGATGACGTAGGATTGGCTGAGTTGAAGTTGCCTGAGCTTGAGTTTGCATGAGGCTGTTTTGGAGGAGGTGGTGGAGGGCCAGATATTGAAGCGGCGGCACGTTCAGCAGTATGATTGGGGACATGGGGTCGTGTGGTTGCCTGCTGGTACTGGGAGTGTGTAGGAAGCGGTGGTTGTACTGCTTGCTGCGATGATTGGGATGGCTTCGGTGCTTGAGGTGTCGGGGTTGCAGACTGATAAATGTTGCTTAGTTGCGGTGGATTTGGCGTAGCTTCTGAGGACGGAGGAGGGGGAGCAGGAGCAGGAGCAGGCCGGGCAATCAACGGAGGCTCTTTGGCAAAGACGTCAATCAAGATGGCAAGCATGTCAACAATGGTCGATTTCTACAGAAAAGGCCCCCAGCGTTAGTTACGAAAAGAGTCTTTTAGCGGACACCATGCGCTACTTACATCCCAAAACGTCGACCATCCCGAGATGTACGGATGATAGACTTGGCCTTGGGGGTCGACATATTGCCCAGGCCTAACAACCATCTTTGGCGTGGGGGTCACATAGACTATTGGCGGCTCGCGTGGGTAAGCATGAGGAACCCAAATGGAGATGGGGAAGTAGTATGTATGGCCTCGGAACACAACAGGGACGGTTCCATATATGTTGAGCATGAGGGCGGAGGCGCCATTGAAGAAGGCTGTCGGGAATGATGGGTTAGCGCTTCCGTCTTCCCAGTCGACTATCACGCGACAAGACTCACTGTGAACTTCATTCTGGAGGGTCAGATTGGGATACGTTGCGAGGGCCTGTGAGATGTCATAGTAGCTGCGGTTGATGTCTTGGTACTCCTATTGCCAGCAGGTAGTTGGTTAGCGCACGGTTAGGGCTGTATAGCTTGTGGACAGTCTAGACAAGGAAGTTCATACTCCAGTCAGAATGCTATACAGCCAGTTGAGCACTCGCTGAGGCACCGGCATGGCGGACTAGCGTCTTGAGGCTAATGTGGGGTCTTGTTGTGATGCTGGTTCACGATGACGATGATGTCAAGGGTGAGACGGGCCAAGCTTAGCAGGCTTCGAGGCACCGGCCGCCAGACAATTAGGGTTGCTGGGCGCTTAAGTTCAGCCTATAGCGTCCCACGTGAGCACACAAGTATGTAAGGCGGAAGCCGCTTCAATGGAAATGTTGTGCGTTTTAGGCTTGATGATGATAGTAGCCAGGGCTTTGGGACTGAGGGGGCACTACGCAAGTATCTCTACATACCCCTGTTGCTGGCAAGCTACAAAATGGAGCACTACAAGCGCATTCGCCCCCTTCCCCCTCCCCACTTTGAATGCTGCAATTCCCGGTAGAACCTCGGATATACCACATCAACAGCTAGTCAAAAGCTTCTATAGCCAAAATGGGCTGATGCAAATCAGATCAGATAGAAGATACATACGCTGAAAATACGGGTATATAGCCGTGACAAGCTATAGAAAGAGAAAACGAGACCTGTCACATCACGAGGCATTTGGCTGCAGAGCATATTAAAACATGTACTAATAAGCAGTAAAGAGGGCAAGACGAAACGAAAGGGTCACGGGTCAAGGGAAGAACGAGCGGAGGCAGCGGGAGGTAATGAAGACGATAAAGAGGGGGCGATAGGGAGCAGGGCCTTGACTCGATCGGAGAACTGTGGGTGCAGAGGCACATACACTACGCAGCAATATACAGCATTGGAGTAGCACGATGACGCAAGGGCGAAATATGGCGCAAGAAAGAGAATCGCCATTAGCATACAGTATTATGCAGTGCCAACAGCAGACTAAGAAGAGACACAGCATAACTGGGCATTGAGATAGAGACAGAGAAAAGACAGAGTGGGACATGGCCAAAAACAGAAAGATGGTGCGCAATGACGTGGGCTTCGTCTAGACTGTGTTTTGAGAGCACGAGACAGGCAAAAGCGATGTCTCTTTCCTATTTAGGACATCCATCAGAATTTGCTTCTTCTTTCCCTTTTAGGGCTCTCCGTGTTCTCCGTGTTCTCCGTGTTCTCCGTGTTCTCTCCCCTCTCCACATTGTAATCACCATAAGCCACATCTGTCTAAAGCGTTCGATCAGACTTCTTCCCATCAGCACAGTTTCTCAGCTACGCAAGGTAGGGATCTAAATTTTCCTCGGTTCCAGAACCACTTCTTTTCTGTCGTTCCTTTTGTCCACCCTCAGACCACCCAAATGTCAACGTCTCATTCACCTGGAGGCTCATTTGTCCTTTATGGCCTAGTTACTAGGTCCGGACACTAGGACCAAGACCCTTCCTACTCATTCCCTCTTCTCTTCTCTCTTCTCGCTTTTTCAATTCCTTCCTCCTCTTCTTTAGTCTCTTATAAAGCCTCTGTGGCACCCAGTCTTTGTTTTGCCGATCTCTCTTTTTCTCCCTCGCTCCCACTTCCATATCGTGCTCCGCTTTTCGCTGCCTTTTAGCTCTACTGACTATTAGGCTTGCTTCGCTTTTTTCTCCCGTTTCGAACCCGTATGCGCGCCGCTGGCAGTGTTCTCGCACGGCTGAGGAGTATCGCGGTACGTTAAGTACTCATCATTGATACTCCTTGCGTCAGGTCTATTTCTATTACAAATTACCTTGTCCAATAATTTTACATATACGTACTGTGAATCCTTTGGCTGCTTCTCCCTCCTAAAAACGAGAGCGTACCTATCTCTTCTTTGCTTGCTCCTATCCCACACCTCTATACAGCGCTCCAAGATGCTTCCCGCCATTCCGGATCTCCGGGATGTCCGCCGCTATGGCGTTTCTCTCAAGAACGGCTTCCTGCCAGATGCACTGCCTCTCACCCGACTCCCAGACCCCTACTACAACAAGTGGGAGGCTGTCATGGCTAATTTGCAGGCTCTCATCCTAAGTCGTCGGCTGCGTGGCGTCATTGACAGACTTCCCGTCCTATCCACTATTGGTCTCGAGGATGAGGCTGAGTGGCGTCGTGCCTATATGATGCTTTGCTTCATGGCCCACGCATACATCTGGGGGGATGACCGTCCTGAAGAAAAGCTGCCTCGCTGCATTTCCGCTCCCCTGTTGGAAGTTTCCAAACACCTGGAGCTCCCTCCCGTGGCAACATACGCTGCAGTCTGTCTGTGGAACTTTAAACCGCTGTTTATTGACGAGGATATTGACAACCTCGAGAATTTGTCGACTTTGAACACCTTCACTGGCTCACTTGATGAATCTTGGTTCTATCTCGTGTCTGTCGCTATCGAGGCCAGGGGAGCGCCCAGCATTGGCCTGTTGCTAAAGACTATCCAGGCTGTTCGTGATGATGACCCCGATACAGCGGCTTCGTGTCTACGCCATCTGGCCGAGCTTTTGACTGACTTGACAACCCTGTTGGAGCGCATGCATGAACGCTGCGCTCCTTTTGTCTTTTACAACCAAATACGGCCATTTTTGGCCGGATCCCGCAATATGGCGGATGCGGGCCTTCCCAGCGGTGTTTTGTATGAAGATGCTCGCGGCTACACTGAATATCGTCAGTATGCTGGCGGTTCTAATGCCCAGAGCAGCTTGATCCAGTTCTTCGACATAGCTCTTGGTATTTCCCACCGGCCGACCGGCCAAAAGTCTGACGGCAACTCGACATCTTCACGGCACTCTTTTATGGAAGAAATGCTGCAGTACATGCCTGGAGGCCACGCCCGCTTCTTGCGTGACGTTGAGCTAGTCGCTAATATTCGCGAATATGTGCACGCAAATGCCCAAGACCAACCGCAGTTGAGTCTAGCCTATGACGCCTGTATTGCTATGCTAAGTACTTTCCGTGATAAGCACATAAACATTGTCACGCGCTACATTGTCGTCCCGTCACGCGAATCTCGCCCAGCCCGCGCCCAAAGCCCGGAAGCTTCGCGCAAAGCTATCAACATTGCCACATCGTCGCGCAAGCTGAACATGTCTGACACTAGCGAGAAAGAAGCCAGAAAGAAGTTGACCGGCACGGGTGGCACGGCACTAATTCCCTTCTTGAAGCAGGCACGTGATGAGACCGGCGAGGTTGCAGCTCAAGCATGGGCTCGCAAGTTTATGAAACGCCAGGGCAAACCCGAGGGCCAGAAAGACTTTTTTCTTGGGAAGACAGAATTTGAGACTGGTCTCAAGGCTGGGGAAGACTTGGATGTTGCCGGGCTTGCTGGAGCATGGTCGACTAGCGAAGGCGGTATCTGCCACTATTAGAAATAGTGCCGATTTCCCTGTCTGCTTTCATGTGCTATCGTGCCCGGTATTCATGGTCTGTCTGTTGTATTTCGCTTGCTAATAAAAATCCAAATGCGTCAACTATCCTTGATGTTGTATAAGACGACGTCAAGTTACCTTTTGTGAAACGCAACACACGTCACGTTCTTTAATATTTAGCCGATGTATATTATGGCATTATCGCATGCTATGGCTGCATAAGCTCTGTCCAATCCTTGTTTTACCCTCTCTGTACGCCTTATTATCTTTATAGAAGAGGAGTGATCTACATGCAGGTGGGCCGTTGACTCATCTCGATTTGATTTGGCTGAAGTTAGCCAAGTGACATAGATAGTCTTGTGGGTAATTAAGACTGTGAGGAGAACTTCGGAATGGAAATAGAGCACATAGTACTATGGCATCTTTTAACGTAAATAACTTGATTCCTGTGATTCCATCGATCGATCATACGTCAAAATTCTGATTATTACAGTCAGCCCTACGAACGATGGGGACAGTCCAGGGTTAGGGTTATGTAAAAACGCACCAAGCAGCAGGCGTGGCAGGACGCCACATACCGCCACACTCTGGCGTTGTCTCGCGTGTCGCGGTGGCAACTCCAAACGAACGAGGCCTAGCTCTTGCTTTGAGAGACAAGGCAGCCAATAAAAAGCTGTAATTCGCAAGGCTCTGCTCATTCGTTTCTAGGTTTTTCGTTGTTCCAGCAGGCAAGCATCGCAAATTCATCGCCAAAACGAACCGCCAGCAAGCTCACAAGCAAAGCCCGAAACTACCCAGTCGAAAAGTAGTTTCCTGGGTTTTCTGTGAGATTGGATCTGTCCCTCTATATCTACGCGCATTTCTCTTCTTCTTTTTCTTCTTGTTCTTTGCTTCTTTTGATTGACTAGCGTTCAGTTGCCTCGTCTTTCTGTTTCGTTGATTTTATTTGCATTAAACCTTTTATTATCCTCCGTGCTTGTTCAGAGCAATCGTTCTCCTTTCCCATTACTCAGCAGCCCAACTTCTTGCAAGGTCCATTACTAGCCAACTTGACTTGTCCCACCACATCTCGAACTTGCCTTCCGATAAGTTGCATTCCGACCAATCTATCATTCTACCATTGCTGTCCCATCCTCTCTGCCTTCTATCACTGAGATCTCGCTTTGTCTATAACCTCCTGCTCCGAACCCTTGCTGTCTCGACGTTAGTCTCGCTCTCCTTGCCCTCCTTCCTCTCATCCTCGCACGCACATATACCAATCAATCATGGAAGACTATGAAGATGGCTACGACTACGACGAGTACGGAGAGGCCGACGAAGGCATCACCCCCGAAGACTGCTGGACCGTAATCTCAACCTTCTTCGAGACCAAGGGTCTGGCTTCTCAGCAAGTGGACTCCTTTGACGAGTTCACAACCACTACTGTCCAGGACCTCGTTAGCGAATACTCGCACATCACCATCGATCAGACAAATCCTCCCAGCCACGACGGTCGTTCCTTTGCGCTGCGTAGATACGATGTGGATTTCGGCAAGGTCATGGTTTCGCGGCCGTCTATCACCGAGCAGGATGGAAAGGAATCGACTCTTCTTCCATACGAGTGCCGTGAGCGCAACCTGACCTATGCTAGTCCTCTCTATCTCAAGATCACCTCCAAAGTACGTCTCGCTGTCGAGTCACCCATCCCACTCAACGAGCTCACCGATGATCAACAAGACGACCTAAAGCGCACTGGCGAGCACCCTACACGTATTGAGTGGGAAGACGAGGCCGTAGATGACAACATTACTGAAGGCAAGTCAGACGACATGAAGGATGTTGTCTTTATTGGCAGAATGCCTGTCATGGTCAAGTCGCGAATTTGCCATCTGCGTCGCGAAAATGACGAGGGATTGTTTTTGCTGAATGAGTGTCCGTATGATCAGGGTGGTTACTTCATCATCAACGGTTCAGAAAAGGTTCTTATTGCCCAGGAACGCTCCGCTGCCAATATTGTGCAGGTATTCAAAAAGGCCCAGCCCAGTCCCTACAGTTACACGGCTGAGGTACGCAGTGCCTTGGAAAAGGGATCGCGTCTGATTTCACAATTGGCTCTACGTCTGTATAACAAGTCTGCTGCTAGCAAGTCTGTTAGTTTTGGCAGCACAATTCGCACAACGCTGCCATATGTCAAGAGCGACGTGCCAGTTGCCATTGTGTTCCGTGCTTTTGGTGTGGTTAGTGATGAGGATATCTTGAATCATATTTGCTACGACCGCAACGATACACAGATGCTTGAGATGCTGCGTCCATGTATTGAGGAAGCCTTTGTCATCCAAGACCGCGAGGTTGCTTTGGATTACATTGGTAAGCGTGGCCAGAGCTATGGCCTGACACGTGACAAGCGTATCCGTGCTGCCAAGGATCTTCTACAGAAAGAGACGTTGCCCCATATCTCTCAGACTGAGGGCAGTGAAACAAGAAAGGCCTTTTTCCTGGGCTACATGGTGCACAAACTGTTGCAGTGTTCTTTGGGTCGTCGTGATGTTGACGATCGTGATCACTTTGGCAAGAAGCGCCTGGATCTGTCGGGTCCCCTTCTGGCCAAACTCTTCCGGAATATCATCCGTCGCATCAACAGCGAGCTGGCGAGTTACATGCGCATGTGTATCCAGCAAAACAAGCGCTTCCTAATGGTCAACGGTATCAAACCCAGTGCTTTGTCCAACGGCCTGAAATACTCTCTTGCAACGGGTAACTGGGGTGACCAAAAGAAGGCCGCTAGTTCAACTGCTGGTGTGTCTCAGGTGCTGAACAGATACACATTCTCGTCTACTTTGTCGCATTTGCGTCGTACTAACACACCTATTGGTCGTGATGGCAAGCTGGCCAAACCCCGCCAGCTACACAACACGCATTGGGGTCTGGTGTGCCCTGCAGAGACGCCGGAAGGACAGGCTTGCGGTCTAGTCAAGAACTTGTCTCTCATGTGTTTCGTTAGTGTGGGTACGCCTTCAGACCCCATTATCGAATTCATGATCAACCGTGGAATGGAAATTATTGAGGAGTACGAGCCGCTGCGCTACCCCAACGCCACTAAGGTCTTTGTCAATGGTGTGTGGGTTGGTGTCCATCAGGATCCCAAGCACTTGGTGACGGAGATGACGGAAACAAGAAGACGCTCATACCTGCCTAACGAGGTCTCACTCGTGCGTGATATCAGAGATCGGGAGTTCAAAATCTTTTCCGACGCCGGCCGTGTTATGCGGCCCGTGTTTGTTGTTCAGCGCGAGGCCGACCCTGACCGGGGCTTGGAAGCAGGCCAACTGGTTCTTACCAAGGACCACGTCAATAGTATCCGTGAGGAACAGGAGAACCCAACGGGTGGGCCGCGCGAGTTTGGATGGAACTGGCTAGTTAACCAGGGTGTTATCGAGTACTTGGATGCCGAAGAAGAGGAAACCACCATGATTTGCATGACACCAGAGGACCTCGACACATATCGACTGAGGAAGTCTGGTGTCGATGTGCCTGAAGAACCCATGGGTGACGACGACATCAATAAGCGTTTGAAGACCAACATCAAGCCAACCACGCACATGTACACGCACTGCGAGATCCACCCCAGCATGATTCTCGGTATTTGCGCTAGTATTATTCCGTTCCCCGATCACAATCAGGTAAGATGGCAAGAGACAGCCATACTATGGTATGGACCGTGTAAGGATACAGACAGTCGCTAACAACAATGCCCCCATCTTATAGTCCCCTCGTAACACCTACCAGTCTGCCATGGGTAAACAAGCTATGGGTTTCTTCCTTACTAATTACTCTCGCCGTATGGATACTATGGCCAACATTCTGTACTATCCTCAGAAGCCTCTGGCTACTACTCAGTCCATGGAGTTTCTCAAGTTCCGTGAACTGCCTGCGGGCCAAAACGCTATTGTGGCCATCGCCTGTTATTCTGGTTACAACCAAGAAGATTCCGTCATTATGAACCAGAGCAGTATTGACCGCGGTCTATTCCGCAGTCTTTTCTTCCGTTCCTACACAGACTGCGAAAAGCGTGTGGGCATCAATATGGTTGAGCGTTTCGAGAAGCCTTTCCGCAATGAGACTTTGCGACTTAAACATGGAACCTATGACAAGCTGGATGAAGACGGAATTGTATGCCCTGGCCTGCGTGTATCAGGCGAGGATATTATCATTGGAAAAACTTCTCCTCTTGGTCAGGACTCACAGGAGATGGGCCAACGCACTACACAACATACACAGCGTGACGCATCGACTCCTCTGCGTTCTACCGAAAACGGAATCATTGACAGTGTGGTGATGACGACTAATCAGGATGGTATGCGTTATGTCAAGGTTCGTGTGCGTACGACAAAGGTGCCACAAATTGGCGACAAGTTTGCATCCCGTCACGGTCAAAAGGGTACAATTGGTGTGACATACCGCCAAGAGGACATGCCATTTACCCGCGAGGGCATCACGCCTGATATCATCATTAACCCCCACGCTATCCCTTCGCGTATGACCATTGCCCATTTGATTGAGTGTCTACTGAGTAAAGTGGCTACGCTCAAGGGCATGGAGGGTGATGCCACGCCTTTTACGGATGTTACTGTTGATTCAGTGTCCGCATTGCTACGCCAGCACGGCTACCAGTCACGAGGCTTCGAGGCCATGTACCATGGCCACACAGGTCGTAAGCTGCGTGCTCAGGTGTTCTTTGGACCTACATACTACCAACGCCTGCGACATATGGTGGATGACAAAATCCACGCGCGTGCGCGTGGTCCTGTGCAGATCATGACACGACAGCCGGTTGAGGGTCGTGCTCGTGATGGTGGTTTGCGTTTCGGAGAAATGGAACGTGATTGTATGATTGCCCATGGTGCAGCGGCGTTCTTGAAGGAGCGGTTGTTTGAGGTTTCGGATGCCTTCCGAGTGCACATTTGTGAGATTTGTGGTCTGATGACGCCGATTGCGTAAGTATTTGTTGAGCCCACGTCTTTTTTTTTCTGATGCTGGTGCTGGTGCTGATGCTGATTTTGGCTTTGATATACTAACATACTCTTCTCTCCCTACAGTAACCTATCCAAGCAGTCGTTTGAGTGCCGGCCGTGCAAGAACAAGACCAAGATTGCGCAGATTCACATTCCCTATGCGGCCAAGCTGCTATTCCAGGAACTGCAATCGATGAACATTGCCGCCAGAATGTTCACCGACCGGTCTGGTGCTACGATTCGTTAAGTTTGTGTTTAACCAGTGCTACTGTCAGTATTATTGTCTTGGGCTTCCTTGTATTTGTTTTCTGGTTTCTCCGTACGTTTGTTGCTTTTTCTTCTCTGCACTTCCTTTTTCTCCTTCAAGCCGAGGCATTGTGAAAGATAGTCTAGAAAAAAAAAGCTAGTGTATGTACTTGTTTGCGTCTGCACTTATAAAAGCTTTCATGTAATGTGATGTTCAATATACTCGTCAAATTAATGGTACATGAGATTTAGTAGAAGTAACATAGTAGTACAGTGCAAAGTTGTCGTCCCAGCCTTGGCATTAGCCATACAGGCTCTCCGAATACGGAAATCTGCCTTCTCTCCTCGCCCTGCCTGTCAATTCTTACGGGTCTTTTGGCACACTGGTTAAATCGGCCTCTTTGACTGTCTGGTCCTTCATGTATTCCTGCTCCAGCGCTCGCTGAGCGTCAAAATCGAGCTGGCGTTCATGCTTGATGCGCTGCTGCTCCATGTCTCTAAGGACGCCCTGGTGCATAGCCTACAGTACGCACGAGTTAGGATATGCTTGGCGAAAGAGAGGAACGGTTCCTAAACCAGCTGGGCGACTCACTGTCTTCTCGGCCTGCTGCTGGAAATGCACTGCTAGCACTGTCGCTGTGGCAAAGACCGACGAGAAGCCAATAGCGAAACGAGAAGCACGTGACATTGCGGCGCAGATTTGAAGGGTACAAATGAAAACGGGAGTTATTGGAAGAGAGGCTCTCGGTTGCGAGAGCGTCATGAGCCGTGGGCTGGAAACATTTTCGTCGTGATGAACGGCGCAGCCTGTTAATGAGCCCCGCTTTTTACATACAAACCAATACACGCATGCTAGAGTGAGGCTATGCATCTAATCAAAGTATGCACGTACCAATGACAGTGGCGCTGGTTAAACCTCACGCGGCTTAGTGAAGCTCTGGGTCTGGCGGATGGAGCAATAGCTGACTTAGAACAGAATTCATCGTGGGCTGTGCATTCTTTATATATCTGCGCTTTTTTCGTCACTTTGCTGTATTTGCGTGCCCATCTTTCTCTTCTTTCCCAGTCCATCCCTCAACAATTCACGTACATAAAAACATGGTATGAGCCAATGATCGAAAGGCTACCCACCCA
>MKGM01000365.1:0-19901 GCA_002018265.1 Ceratocystis harringtonii | reverse complement strand
CCCCTCACCAGCGAATTGTCAACAGCTGACTAGCACCAGGAACTGACTAGTTGCAGTCCTGACCAATAAAGACTTTGGCCGGTTGCCATTAGCTTCCCGTTTTGCTCTGTGTCGATCTCCTGCTGGGACATGTCCAAGTTCTTTCCGTCTTTTTGTTATGTAATGTTGTTCCATCTCGCGTCTGCACCAGCATTTCTCCAATGCTGGAAAGCGAGAGGTGCCTGCAGAGCGCATGAGAATGGCTGTAGACAGACGACTATTGAGCTATCCAACTCGAATTTGTGCATCTTCTGGCCTGATTCTTCTCTGATCTACAACCCCATCCTATCAACAGTGTCAAAACCCGGTGTGTAGAATTAAGTGGGGTGGACACCGGCCAACAATACAGAAGTACCCCCATGATCCCCCCATGATCCCCCAATCATCCCCCCCCCATCCTTTCGCATCTTGCCTTTTTTGTTTTGACTTTTCTTCGCTGTTGTCGACTCGCTTTGCGCCGGTCGCGTTGGCCAACCACAGCCAGAGGGGAGGGGGTGTAGATAACCTGTATTCCTGGCTCTTTGCCGCCGTCCTTAGTTATGGCTCTCGCTCCCTCACCACTTTGTGACCGTAATTTTAGGCTCATCTAGCCATCTAGCACGCACCTACTCACCAGCCCAGACAGATATATGCAAAGCCGTCGCTAAGATGTCCGCTTTTTTGCCCTGCCTCCCCTGCCTCCCTGCCTCCCTGCCTGCCTACCCTGCCTACCCTGCCTGTCCTCCCCTGTCCGCCCCCCGTTCAGCCCAGTCCAGTGAACATTGTTTGAGGCAGGCCATGTGCCTTCGCCCCGTTTTTTGCTTGGGCTTCTGTTCTCTTTTTTACTGTTGCTTGCAACTCCAGTTGCCATGCTTCCAGGCCCTTTCTGATGATCACCACCCCGCATAACGCCGTAGCCTAGGCCGCATGATCAGCAAGCACAAGGTAACAAAGCCTGGATAACATAAAGCCCGCAGCTCCTTATGGGGAACTCATTTCCGGGCCAACCCTTCTTGACGAGAACTAAATCAGCTGAGATGAACGATGCCATTCAAGATACTGCGTACCGTGCATGTACGCTGTACAGTGAGTATGTGTGTATGTACGTCCACCCGTCATGGGTACGTACTCAGCCAGGGGAAACCAAGGCGACAGACCTGCTACTATCTCGCTGCCTTTTACACACTGTCCCCAACGCAAGCGACCGCATGCATATACGTACCGTAATGTCCAAATGGCCACACTGTAAAATTTTCGAGCCGAGGCCCTCCATATTCTGCATTGCCTTCTTCTAGTGCAGATGGTTACATGGGTGGGTGGTTTACTTTTTTTTTTTTTCTGCAAGTTATATTTTCGCCATTAATTATTGTGCTTTTTTCTTTTTTCTTTCTTCTATTCGGCTGTATGCGTGTGTCTTACGGTGCAGTTTTCTCTCTCTTTTTTTTTTTTTTTCCCCTTACAATTGGCTTCTTCCCTTGGCCTTCCCTCAGTTTGATACGAATTCCAACCCTCATCTCTATATAAAGAACCTCGTAGCCGCCAGGCTCCGTTGACCAACTTGAAGAGCCTTATACTCCCACACCCCCTCTTGATATTTCCGCGCATGCCATCTTTACATCACCAATCCAATTAGACAAACCTCTACTTCTATACCGTCCTTGCAGCCGCCCAAGCACCATAAATAGTACCGGCCTCCCGCTGCCCTCTGTCCTCTTGTGCTTTGATTCTCTTCATCACCAAAGTTACCAACAATCCACACGTTCAACCATCCACTCATCCAAACACTCAAAGAATACAAAAAAGACTCGACATCCTCCTTTAGCCCTTTTGCTCATCCGTGCACTCTTCTTGTTTCTCTTTTGATCCTTTATTATCACTCTGCGCCGCATCAGTCTCTTTTCCTTTCTTTCCTATCTCCATCATGAGCCACCAAGCGCCCTCCAGCTATCATAGCTCTTCCTACGCCGCCAGCTCTACTGAGTCTTATCAATCCTCAAGGTCCTCGTCATCATCCACGAGCGAAGTTCACATTGACCTCCGCCCCATCCAGAGCCAACGCACAAGCATCCGCTTGCTTCGCATCTTCTCAGGAATTGACCCCATCTTGCCCCCCATGCGCAATGGTCTTTCATCCCGGGCACGCAACGTGCTAGGCGATATGGATGACTCCCACCGGTACCACCGCCGCCATCGCCATCACAGTAGCCGAACAAGCTCCAAGCATAGCCGCAGCTCTGGCTCTAGCTCTGGTTCTGACTACAGCTCCGAAGAGTCCGATTCTGATGTTGGTGATCCCACGGCGTACGGCAACATCCCAGTACCTGGTGGTGTCCCTAGCGCCGCTATGGGAGGTCCGCAAGTCCCTACCTCCGCTGCTCCTGGAGGTGGCAACCCTATCCCGTCTACGTCAGCCAATTTCCCTACACGCTCGCCCCCTTCGCCAGAGACCATTCGTGCCCAGGCCCAGGCCCATGCCAAGGCCCAGGCTCAAGCCAAGGCTCAAGGCCCCAAGGTCGCCCGCTACGCCACTTTTGTGCCCCGGGTGTGGCGTCCTGGTACTCCGGCTACCGATACTGACAAGTCTGCGGCTTAATTTGTGACACAATAGAGTGAAACAGCTGGTGTTTTCTTTATTTGTCTGTGCACCAAGCTTGGTGGGCTTAATTGGCTGTCGCTGCTTCGATTCTGTCCATCTGTCCATCATTGGGCTAGAACGGCCTAATTTCGTTTCTTGCCGCATCTTCGATACTTGTTTTGTCCCCGTCTCTTTTTTTTATTTTATTCGCTCGATTCTCGGACTCGCTTCGTCGTCATTTTACGCCTTTTTTTTTTCTCCTTTCGCTTGTTTTGCGTTGCTTTTACTGGCCTAACCAAGTCTTTTGTTTTTTTTTTTTTTTCTTGCCACCCGCCCGCATTGTTTATGTTACAGATCGCCCAAACCAACCAAGACAAAGAAGCCAAAAGCTGGCCAATTGAATTGGCCAGCTCTACTTTGGTTGCATTTTGACAGCTCCTACTGCTGCTTTTTTTCTCTATCTGCACACTTCTGATTTTCTGTCTCGTTCTGGGTCTCTATTCCCTTTGATTCTTTTGCTTTCCATGATCTTCGTCCCTGTTTTCTCTATTTTGCACTGAGCCTTCCTTTTTCTGGCTTTCCTAGCCCGGCTGATAACGATAACCCTTAGTCGCTGGTCCACACTACAGCACAGTATTTATGTGGGTTTTTCTTCCATCGACCACATCGCCGCCCACCTTCATCGCTTGATACGTTTGTGGAGCCCTGTCTTTTTCTTGTTCTATTGCTCTTTTTGGCTGCTTGTCTGTCTACACTTTTGATATTTGTCGTCTCCTTTCTGGATACCTCACCTTTTTTTGGATTCTGCTTCTGCTTCTGCTTCTGCTATTTTCTGGCCCCGTTTCGTCGACTATACAGACGCTGGTCACCGGCTGGTGGCAATGCGGATACGCACCCCTTTGTTGGCTGCTTTCTCGCCCGGCGTGGTATTTTGATTGCTTTTGATGCAATTTTGCAATGTTGATGATGATGCTATTTCCACTCACGTGGCTGATAATGATATAATGAAACTTAGCTAGATATAATTGACCTGTGTATTATCAGAGTACACACTAACCCTTACTATCGCAACGCTCGTCTGACAAAGAAATACGTGAACCATTTGCCTTGTCCGAGTGGGGAAATTTTGTGAGCTTACATTACATGCAAGATTTCCTTTAAGCCGACGCCCCATAAAAAGCAAGGCAAATAAATACCCATTAGTCCAACAGAGGAACCTTGATAGATGCAAGAAACAAAGGAATAGTAACTTCCACATTCAGAGCATCTAATAAAGGTCAGATGATAGTCCGGTTTCTCTTTGAAGATCTATACATGCTTGCCATCTCACGCGTGATGCAACTTCCCAAAACATAGCTAAACAGCCAGTTACATGCATGAACGTGTGTAGTGTACGCCTGTATGTGACATTCAAAAATCGCAAGCCGCAACGTAGTAGAGCCATTCGTTAGCCGGAGCTTCAGCTGAAAAATGTGACAGGCGTAATATGTATTGAGGGGAAGGGGAGGTTGGGTCTCATCCCGCTCATTCAAAGACAATAGACCGTGAGAAACTGCTGCCCAAAGCAGCAACTGTCACTTCTAACTCGAGCATCGCTTAATCGTGCCTGACTCAGCCTTTGGTGTGCCATGGCATGGTCAAGTTGGAATAGGATAGAGTAAACGCTCGCGAAATCTTTACCACAAGACAGGCAGGTAGTTCCCTTCCGACACGCACTTTTCCGTGGCAGGTCCCAAAACATAGTGTACATGTATAGGATCGACTATGCTGATGTTTTGCTGGCCACATCGTTTGCCTTCGCATTTACTAGAACCCAGAAGTTTGTATAAGCATCGGAGCAGGCCGGACAGACTGATGGCTAGAAAACAGCTGCCTCCAAAATAATGACTACGGCTCCTTCATTCAAATCGGACCAGGAGCATCCGGTCTAGAACATGATAAGTAATGCCATTCATTCCATCACACAAAAGACTTCTTTTGCACAATAGGATCAAACTGTCTCTGTGAATCCGCAAACAACCACAGCCTATGCGCCATAGACGGCGTGAAAGCCCAAAGCGGTAGCAATTTTGCATCGAAAGAGGTGGGAAAAGTGGAGGGCTCTAAATTCTTTGATCGTGGCGAGATTCGCTGTGACTAAGCAAACATTCATGAGCTGTTGTCACCCATCAATCAACAGGCAATGCAATAGGCCAAGACAAAGAAAGAAAGAAAGAAAGAAAGAAAGAAAGCGCTAGTAGGATTTGGTGGACCGGACATCATCCCGGCCAAGGGAAGAGCGCAAAATAGCACAGGCTGGTGCTGTGTAGTCCCTAGTGGCGTATTGCGAGCGGATCATGTACTAGTCGGCCGTTCAACATTTGCTATTCGGATCTGATAAGCTAGGGAGGGGTATCTTGGATTTGGGCGTGACGTGTGTAAAAACTAGCGGCGGCCATCGAAAATCCGTGCTATTCTTACGTTTTGAAACGCCGTTTTCACAGCAATAAGCCTTCAAATGGCCGAGACGGTTCCTGCTAAATTTCTGATACATGGAATGGAAAGCTTCGGGCTATTGCGAGCAGGAAGGTGTGTCATACGGTACATGGCAAACAGCTCCTCATGTCACTCTGTACATAGATAAAGCCGTAGTTCGATGCACTTGTACTTGATTATGCATACATACGATTTAATAAGAGGTGCGCTTTTTAGTGACACGTCTGCACACCACGAGCCAGCACCAGCGCTCGTCACATGTAATCGGTTGCAGTCGCAACTACCTCGTTAGCTGACTACAACAAGGAAATTTCGCATGTCACAGTTCCTTTGGGGGGGGCTTGCTAGATCAAAGGATTGCCCCTAGCTGTCATGTCAATTTGCCGTACTTCTTTCCGTCTCAATGGCAGCCAGCCTTTTCTTTTTATCCACAGGCTAACAAGCAGCCCCCCCCCCCGAGACAAGCAGTAACTCGATTTGAGACGGGCAAGTGCAAACAGACGCCCCAAACTCAGCCCATAATAGGGTGGAATTAGGGCCAAGCGGGTGCTGTAGAGCTCAAGATTGCGTCGAGCAGATTAAAGGCGGTGAAGGCTAATCTCACAGATGAAAGAAAAGGGCGGCCTAGAGGAAAAGTCAAAGAAAGAGGGGCTAAAAGAGCAATGCGCACAATGGAACCAAGATCAATGGCACCGCATTCAAACTCTCTTTGTACGCCAGCCATGTGCACATGTCATCATATCACCAGCGCCCGCCCGTTAGACGATGAATACAAACTTGCAAATCCCCTGATTGAATCCCACTTTTTCCTGTTCTGGGGCTCCTAGATCATACAACAACAGCGCAGTAACAACACAGCACATCCCTATCAAGGGTTCGCTTTGCCAGTACCAACTTGCCCATTGAAAAGAGACCCCTTTCCGCCTTCTCTGGCTCCTTCTTTTTAGCCTTACCTTCTCTCTTGTCTTCTCATCCTCCACCTCCACTGTTACACCTCTGGCTCTTCTCTTTTCTTCTCTCCTTTTTCTCTTCTTCTTCTTCTTCTTCTTCCTCTTCTTCTTTCTCTCTAACGCTTTAGCTTCACATTATCGCTTTTCCTGCTGGCTGCCCTTTTATTTCCTTCGTTCTTTTCTTTCTAATACCCCTCCTTTTTTCTTCTCTTTTTAATAACCCCACCAAAAATGTCTGCTCGTCCTCAGAATATCGGCATCAAGGCCGTTGAGATCTACTTCCCTAGCCAGGTGAGAAAAAAATCCAAGCCCGAAACAAAAAAAAAGGCTGAATTGGTGGCCCATGCTGTCAAACTCAAACTTTTTCTCGTTGCTCCAATCGGCCGGTGTCTTCAGGCCAAGAATTGCCCTAATCTAACGTCTTATCTTTCATCCTCTACAGTACGTTCAGCAGAGCGAGTTGGAGAAGTTTGACAATGTCAGCACCGGAAAGTACACCATTGGTCTTGGTCAGACCAGCATGAGCTTTTGCGATGATCGGGAAGGTACGTCTGCTCTTCACCATCTTTTTTTACGACTTTTTGACTCGTGGATTTTACCCCTCCAGTTTCTTCACCCGTATTGTACCAAGGAACACAGAGATAGCGACAGCTATATCTATGAAACAAACACCTAGCTCCAGTCCTATTTGGTTTACATGCTTTGTCCTACCCCGCCAACTTCATTTTTGCTTCATGGTGCTCCTCAGTTTTCATGCGACCTGTGTCTTGATGGGTCTTGTGACCTGTGAGACGGGACTCACCGCACCAGTTGCCCGCAGCCCAGACTAACTGTGATGAACCACAATTTGCAGATATCTACTCTATGGCCCTGACCGTCGTTTCGAACCTGATCAAGAAGAACAACATCGATGTCAACAACATTGGCCGCCTTGAGGTCGGTACCGAGACCCTCTTGGACAAGTCCAAGTCTGTCAAGACTGTCTTGATGCAGCTCTTCGGCGAAAACACCGACATTGAAGGTGTTGACACCGTCAATGCCTGCTATGGTGGTACCAATGCCTTTTTCAACACCGTGAACTGGGTTGAATCTTCTGCTTGGGACGGCCGTGATGCCATTGTCGTTGCCGGTGATATTGCTCTGTATGCAAAGGGCAACGCTCGCCCTACCGGTGGTGCTGGCATCGTTGCCATGGTCGTCGGCCCTAATGCTCCTATTGTCGCTGAGCCTGGTCTGCGTGGCACCTACATGGAGCACGCTTATGACTTCTACAAGCCTGATCTAGCTAGCGAGTACCCCTATGTTGACGGCCACTACTCTCTGACTTGCTATACCAAGGCCCTCGATTCCGCCTACCGCGCCTACTGCAAGCGTGAGGCTAAGCAAGCTGCTGGTGCTGGTGCTGGTGCTGATGCTAGCAAGCCCACGCTTGATCGCTTTGACTACATGTGCTTCCATGCCCCTACCTGCAAGCTGGTGCAGAAGTCGTATGCTCGCCTTCTCTACCATGAGTATTTGGCTAACCCGGAGAGCGCTTCGTTTGCTGAAGTTGCACCTGAGCTGCGTGACATGGACTATACCAAGTCGCTGACCGACAAGGCCGTTGAGAAGACCTTCATGGGCTTGACCAAGAAGGCCTTCCAGGAGAAGGTTAGCCCTGGTATTCAGGTCGCTACCCTATGTGGCAACATGTACTGCGGCTCTGTTTGGGGCGGCCTAGCTAGTCTGCTGTCTCATGTCGAGCCTGCTAGCCTTGCTGGCAAGCGTATTGGCCTTTTCAGCTACGGCTCTGGCCTGGCTGCTTCTTTCATGTCCTTCCGCGTTGTCGGTGACGTCTCCCCCATCGCCAAGGCCCTGGATCTGAAGAACCGTCTGGCTCAGCGTCGGGCTGTCGCTCCCGAGACATTTGATGCGGTAAGTTTCCCTCTTCTCCTCGCCTATTGGCTCTCTCTCTCTCTCTCTCTGCGACTCACAGACTGGCGGTATGCTAATACGGATGAATACAGATGTGCGAGCTTCGCCACAAGGCCCATCTCCAGAAGAACTTCACTCCTGTGGGTGACGAGTCGACCGTTGCCCCGGGTACCTACTACCTGGAGCACGTTGATGACATGTTCAAGCGTTCCTACAAGGTCAAGGCCTAAGCCTTTTATTCGAATATGAAAAACAGCTACAATATCTTTTTTTTCTGGTCTGGCAACAACCCTATTTTATTAGACTATGATGAGCGGAAGTTTGAGAAAAAGAGGATTATTTTCTTTTTTCACTGAAAGGAAAGACGAGGCTCTAGTACCAATTATTCCCACACCCCACTAATGTTTCCCCACTTTTTATTTGCTTGTTTGGTTTTATTTTTTGCTATACTTATGCATACTTGGCTTATATCATGATGCTATGTTTTCTTTTTCTTCTTCTTCTTCTTCTCGTTAAGAATTCTTTTTTGCTTCGCTGTCAATTTGATTGGTCATTTGTCCAGATGCCTACAATGGAAAAATGAACATCGTAATTTGTACTTGCGCGATGCTACACGGGACTGACTGACTGACTGACTCACTCACTCACTCACTGCTGTTTCCTTGTGTACTAGTGAATACAGTAGTGCATCTATCTATCCCTACTCATCAGCCAATCGGCACATTCTTCACTATAGATGACACAAACGAAGAAAAGAGACATCTAAATATATATAATAATTAAAAAAAAAACGACTATGACTACACTAATCATACAAAAGATTCAAAATACTTAACGGGCCACCTCCCCCAATAGTTCGCTCTCGTGGCTACGAGTTCCCTTACTCAAGCTTGTGCTTCCACTGAGAGTTGCGGTGAATCTGGTAATCTCCGCTCTGGATGCTCTTAATAAGGCCAACTAGTCCTCCGAAGGGGCGACGAGATAGGACAGAGCGATTGTAAGCAACACTGACCTTGTCGGCCTCGGGGACATTGACTTTGACCTTGTCGTAAACAGAGGGCAAGTGGGTGGCATGATACTTTTCGCGCAGAGTATCGTACCACTCACGGCCGTAAATCTTCCAGAACTCATCTTCGTCGTAGTACGTGTGAGCGTAGAACCATTTGTGTCCACCAACCTCCTGGAGCTTCTTTTCAAGCTCGCGGTTCTTGGCAACGAAGGCGGGGCGGCTTGTAGGTCCCCAACCCCAAAGGCCCAAATTGAGCATCTCGTTAGTGGACTCCCCGTCAGCGTGAGGGTGGAAGGTTGGGGGAGGAGCACGTTTTAGTGGGCATAGCCAGAGCGGCCAGATGTTGAAGGATTCAGCAGTGTAGTCGATAAACTCCTCCGCTTTGGAGTACGGTAGACCCATGTCCTGTACGATGAAGCGAGCTGACTCGCCGCTTCCGTGAAGAGCGCGGTAAAGCATGCGAGTGTGCAGGAAGTCGTTGAGAAGCCAACGTGTAAAGCGGTTAAACGGGACGAATTTGAAGTATTCAAAGGCACAAGCGCCGACCCAGAAGGCGCCACGGTCGTAGCGGAACAGGTACTCAGCAAGGGGAATGTAGTCAACAATCGGAGCAGAAGGGGAGCCGGATGTGGCAGAAGACGGCGCATCCCGGGTACGATCAGCAGCATGCAGATAAAACCAAGGGTCATGTGCGTTGCTAAAGGTCTGAACAGGGCTTTGGGCAGGCTTCTCATCGGTCAGCTCGCCAGTGATAATAACGCCATGATCCTTAGAAAACAGGATACCGTCGACATAATCGTTGGCCTTGTTGGCAGTTTGGGCACGCACGATCGCGATGGCCTCAGAGACAGATGTAGCGCGGTGGTAAGTAGTCTTCACATAACGCTTGGCCTCCATTAGCTGGAGCGTAATAAGCGTAGTGATACCGAGTGAGCCCACAGCGCCAGCAGCACCCTTGAACAGGTCTGCGTGCTGGGTACGTGACGTTTCAATAACTTCGCCATTGGCAAGGACCATCTCAACCTTGTCAATGGTGTCGTCAAAGTATCCGTGTTTGAAGGAAGAACTCTCGCCGGCAGTTCCAGCATAGCCACCGCCAGCCGTGATACCGGGGAACTCCATGACAACGGGAGGAACCAGACCGTGCTTCAATGTAGCCTCAACGAGGCGATCCATAGGCACATTTGGCTCAACGATTGCGGTACGTGTGGCGCGGCTTACGCTGAGTACACTGTCTAGAGCGCTAATATCAACACTCGGACCGGCCGCTTTAGCAGGACGTGTGCTGTTGGTGGAGCCGTGAAAAATGCGGTAAGGCTCTTTTTTGTCGAAGAATTGCCGCACGGTGTTGGCAATAGTGCCAACGACCTTCTTGTGGTGTTCCATTGTTGAAAGAATTTTCTTCTCTACAAGCCTGTCGATGGAAATGAAGGGAAAATCATAAGGATGTGGGAGGAGAGAAGAGGGACACGGCCGTTTTTTAAAGACCAGCTGCTAGCTAGCTACGTTAAAAATCCTGCGTTAACAATTGCCTTTGTTCAATTTAGGTAGGACGGTCGAAAAAAAAGTCTAGGCTCCTAAACAAAGCCCATACGGCAAGAAGCAAGAAGAGCAAACGCCCGAAACAGGAATGCATGCGTATATATGAGTAATTTGACGTTGCAGCAGATAAGGAGGCAAACAGGGAGACAAACAGAAAGGTATCTGGAGAGACAAACGGAGAGGCAAACGGAGAGGCAAACGGAGAGACCAACGCAGCGATGTGTAAGAAGGGAATTGCCGTATTTAATTTTGGCGATTTTGTTGAGCTGAAAAAATTGTATTGTTTAAGCAACTACCCCCAAGTCAAGCCTTTCCCAACCAAAACCGTCTTCCTTGCCCACGACCAATCAGCTAAAGGGTGTGCCCGGAGCATTGTGTTTAGCACGTAAAGCAGCCCACGAACGAACATCGTCATCGCTATACGAGCTGAGAGTTTTGAAGTCAAGAGGCGACTCTTTCACAGTCTTGGCTTTGATTTCTATTGCTCGGGACTCGAGGCTGGCCGGCTCTTCAACGGCAGCTTGGATAAAGGCAGTCCAGCCGTCGTAGCAACGATTCGCCCCAGGACTGGGCAGTCTCATAGCAAAGCAATGTGGCATACCTTCGTACTCCTCGAATATGACCTTGACGCCTTGCTTGTGAATCTTCTGGACAAAGTGCTTAATACTACCAGACAGAATTTCCCACCCAGAGCAAACAAACATCGGGGGTGCGCCCTCCCATCCATCTGCAAGCACGGGGCTAGTTAGAGGGTGATCTACGAGACCATCGAGACAGTACACATGGCTGCGGCTAAAGGTGGTTTTGGAGTTCCAGGCCTCGCACTCTGGAGCCTTGTTCCAGGCTTCAAAGTCGCTGGGCAGGTAATCAAACTCCGTGAAATCTTTTATATCTGGGAAGCTCATGCTAATATCACACCAGGGCGAGTTGACGGCCACGCCAGCCGGAATAGGGACATCTCGAGCCTCGCCGTACCATGGGATCTGGATCCTGCGTTGTCTCAACTCAAGCAGTGTTTTGGTAAGAACCAGTGCAAGATTTCCACCGGCGCTACCAGACTCGTGCATTAGAACATGCTCATAAGATACAGCATTTGAGGGGACTTACCTATCGCCAGCAAACACAATATGCTCTGGCGGAATAGCTTCATGGAAAGCATCTGGGGGTGGGTATAGAAGGGTGAGATATGACACTAATGCGTCTAGCAACGCGGAAGGGAAAGAATTCTGCGGCGCAAGGCGGTACCGCACTGAAAAGACACGGCCTCCTGTGTTCCGAGCCAGCTTCCTCGTCGTATCGCGATGTGTAGCTGGGTCCAGGAGATAGTATGCCCCACCATGGAAATACAGCACTGTCGTCGGACTTGTGCATTCCTGGCTTATAGCATCAAACTTGGCCTTTTCAGAAATATCAGGTTGTGGCTCTTCATCTGCGACTCCGGCCCGGTATCCAGTCCACTCCCCCTCAACAGCGGCAATACTCAGAGCCAGTTTGCCATCCGGTGTCGAGCGCCGGAGCATGGCTTCATAGTCCATGGGGTCAGAACTGAGGTCCTTGATCAGGTCTAATAAGATATCACAAACAGTTTCGTCAGGTGGGACAGGCGACTTGTACGTGCTAATCCAGATGCGGCCCTTGATAGGGGGGTTGATCATGGTCAGCCTTTGCGTCTCGCTGATGGACCTCATGGTGCTTGGGCTGGTAAAAGTGCGTATTGCGCCCATAATAAGCAGGCTCTTGTAGTCATGATACTGTGAGAGCTCCTCTAACCCTGTAAAGTGAAGGATTGTAGTGCGCAAGGCTCCCGGAAGGAAAGGCAGAGCTTGTTTAGTAGTACTGTAAACTGCTTGTATAGACGATAGCATGTTGTCAAGATATGCAAGAGCAGGAACAGAATAGCGGCTTGATGCTGTCGAAGGTCGAAGATGACTAATTGATACGGCTGAAAGTTATGTAAATAAATCAAGAATAAACTTCTTCATCCCGAAAACGCCAGGTTAAGCGCAAGTTCTACCCGGGCGACAAACGTTTGAAGACATTCGCACGGAAGATGCGGATAGATGGCACAGTTATTGGCCACAGAAGCCCACAGCGCAGGCCAGCCTTATAAAGCTAGGCAGTGCCGCAGAAATACGGGGCTAGGCGCTATAACACCCACTGTAAAGCGCTACCCGCCTCCATTAGCATGTGAAGACACGATAATACACAAGGGGAAAGGCGTCAATACCAAGGCATTACTTGGGAACAGCGGATAATTAATTGAATTTATGTTTGACAATATGTAAATGCACGCATGACTAGCAATACCAAGGGCAACAAGTAAATGACAATCGCTTATGAAAAGAGCCAAACTACAGCACAATGAATCCAGCCCCCAAAAAAAAAAAAAAAAGAAAAACCAATGGCCCTAACAGACACTATTACCACACGCTAGCCCTACGAGCCTTCGGCAGCAAGTTGCCACGCGGGGATCTTTGCCTTGCCATCGCTAGCAGCGTTGCCAAAGGGCGATGCCCGCGGTGCCGATCCAGTAGCTGACAACTCTGTAGCGATCTCGGGCGATGCGGCAGCAGTAGCAGTAGGAGGAGATGGGAGGGACAAGGCGGCCAGGCCCGGCGTGGAGACAGACGCTGCAGAAGCGGGCACGGTGGGTGCAGGTGCAGGTGCAGGCGCGGCTACAGGAGTGCTAGTCACACGGGTAATCAGGGTTTTAAGGCTAAGCAGTTCAGCGTTGATCTCCTTGAGGCGCGCATCTGTGGCATTCTTCTGTTCGTCAACGAGATTAGGGATTTTGTTGGTCAGCACACGAACCTCCTCGCGGAGGTCGCGCATCTTGTCCTGGCGGTCGCGTGATGACGTCTTCATCTCGGTGATGACGGAGTCAAGCTCAGCTAATGCGGCGTCAAGCTTTTCCGTGCGTTCTTGCTCGGCAGCCTTGAGTTTTTCGGTGTCAGTAGCAAGCTGTTCGACGAGGGTAAATGCACGGTCGAACTGCGCGTCGAGATGAGCCTTGTCTTCTTCGAGTTGTGAAGGCGTCGGAGGAGCAATCAGGGGATATACATAGCGCTAGAAGAGGAGATGGGATGTGTTAGCTAAAAGCTGGGAATGGAAGCGTTTTCTGCCACTCGCTAGATTGTCCTGACGTGCCTTTCCGAGCGCATAGAGTCCGTACCCAACACCACCCATGACTGTCGCCATAATGAACCAGTCCCTCCAGTCTCGGGAAGGGATGGGAGGAGGCTGTTGCGGGTAGTGCTGGTACTGCGCATACTGGGACTGCGGTTGTGAAGCGTAGGTTTGTTGTGCAGGAGCGGCTGCCGGTGCTGGGGCCGGTGCCGGGGCAACAGCTTGTGCGCTCGAGGTAGGCTGGGGCTGGGCAACAAGTGAGGCAGAGTTTGCCCTCGCTAGAGCTGCATCAATTTCTTCCTGTGTGAGGTTCTTCTGGCGCAAAAATGCGATGCGATTCTCGACGGGCGACTGGGCGACGCTGGCTTCCTGGAGAAATTGGGCCTGCATATAAGGATGGTGCAGAGTTAGCAACGGAAAGGAGGTACGCTGAAGGGTTGTAAGAGGGAGACTACGTACGGCCGAAGCCACCAAGGCTTCTCGAATAGCCATCGTATGTTAGTGATTAATTAGGCTAATTAATTCCAGCAGGACTGGGACAGTGGCATGTAGTTAGACCAAAAAAAAAGGGAAAATGTGAGTTTGAAATGAGTGGATGGTACGATAAAACGCGCCAGGAAAACTGAGGACAACCTTGAGAGTCAGCAATTGTCACGAAGTCAAAAAAGAGACGGTCTAAAAGCTTCATTGTCTCCTAGTTTACTAGCCGAGACCGAGGCAACTTTTGGCTGCGCGACGAAGCGAAGCATATGGCCATGGCAGATGCTGACAGCTGTTGGGCTCTTTGAAGTCTCACTATCACGTGTGTCTGGGTCGCAAGCTTAAGTGGGGATGAGGATGGGGGATCCTAGCTTTGCATCCAATGACAAGGCGCAAATCGCGGTTGCTTTGTTTACAAAGCGCTAGCCAGCTGGGCAATAAACAATCTACCTTCATTGAAGTCGGCCTCCCTTTTCTTCGCTTGAGCGCCAAAATTTGTCCGATCAAAGCCAAATCAATTTCATTCATGGTTCTTGTTTTTTTATATGAATTTTTTTTTTTTCGCTTTTGCTTATTCGCATCTGATTTACCGATTCCCCTACCTTGGCTTTAATTTTGATTGATACCCCTCACTTGGCTCCTTCCGTTTGTCGCTTTTGTCATTTGTCGTTTGAGGCTTTGTTCTCCCCGTCGTGATCAACTGTGCGCCACATTTCTGTTCATGTGAGGCGCATTGCAGAACAGTCGCGCGCCTTCCTTTTTTTTCTCTTTTTCTCACGGCCTCTTTCTTGCCAAAAAAAGTAGTTTCCCGTTATGTCTCAGGACTCGGGAAAATGGAGCGTCCGGCGTCCGCGAGAAGTGAGTCGCCTCTCTCAGCAATCAAGACCTTGGCTCTTTATTTTCTTGGCCTCTATGTATGTCTATTCCGCTCTAACTGCTTTTCTGTCTATCTTAGACCCTTGCGGGCTTCGGCCTCAATTCGAACCTTCCACAGCCTTCTGCATCAGGTCTTAAGCGCAGCAGTATGGCCGCTGGCATGACGCTCGGCAACCACAATCATGGCCGTTCCCTCTCAGGATCACGCCAGTCCCTCGCCATGTCTCGACCAAACCAACCAGGCATGTTCTCTCGTCCGTCAATGGGCCCCACCTATACCGATTCGGGCTTCTCTTCTGTCAAGCGTACTTCAACCTTCCAGAGCAAACCCTTTGCTACGCCCTCTATGGGCACTGCCATTGGTTCGACCCCCAGTGGCGCCATGACAGAAGCCGACCGTCGAAGCAGCATCTACAGGTCCCGTACATCAGCATCAAGCCATGCTCCACACCAGAGCTTCTTTCAGGCAGCGCCACAAGTCGCCGGCGTCCCCCGGGATCCAAGGCCGCTGAAGGATCGGTCATACCAAGCACGCATTGGCCAGGAGCTCGTCGACTACATGGTCCAGTACAACTTTGAGCAGGAGATGAAGCATGTGCTGTCGCAAAACATCATGAAGTCGCCAACACAAAAGGACTTCAACTACATGTTCCAGTGGCTCTATCGCCGCATAGATCCAAGCCACAAATTCCAGAAGAATATCGACCAGGAAGTGCCGCCTATCCTCAAGCAACTACGCTATCCCTACGAAAAGTCGATTACCAAGAGCCAGATCGCTGCCGTTGGAGGCCAGAATTGGAGCACTTTCCTAGGTCTACTCCACTGGATGATGCAGCTTGCACAAATGCTAGACGGCTACAGCAATCATCGCTACGACGACGCATGTCTCGAGTCTGGCCTTGACGTCAGTGGCGACCACGTCATCTTCAACTTCTTGAGCCAGGCGTACCGCGATTGGCTGGCCATGGACGAGGATGTGGCCGACGAAGACGCCGAGAGGCTACTGGCGCCACATGTCGAGAACATGGCACTCGCCTTCAAAGAGTCCAACTCACAATACACGTCGGAACTTGAAGCGCTGGAGGCGGAAAATTTGCGGCTTCAAACTGAGATCGAAGAACTCGAAAAGAAAATGCCCGACCCGGCTATCCTGGACAACAATTTCAAGATTATGGAGGAGGACAAGGCCAAGTTTGAAGAGTACAACGCCATAGCCATGCAACGCACGGAGAAGTATGAAGCTCGCATTGCGATCCTACAAGAGGAGCTGGACAAGATGATGCAGGAGCTGAAAGAGGCTGAGGACGAGCGACGGGGTCTCCAGCGCATCGTCGACGATCAGGGCATCAGTATGCAAGACATTGACCGGATGACGGCCGAGCGAGAGCGGCTGCAAAAGGGCATTGAAGTATCGTCGGTGCGGTTAGAAGAGGTCAAAAAAAAGGTGGCGGAGAAGGAGGCCGATGCCAGCAGACGGCTAGACGAGCTTGAGCGCATGGTCGACAAGTACAACACGCTAGCCTACCAGATTGGGCTCATTCCATCGTCAGCAATCAACGCTGAGGGCCACAACTACGAGCTTCAAGTGGTTGTTAACGACTCGGACTTTACATCAACCAATCTCTTGATGAAGGGCTCTGCCAGCTCTGCCAGCGACCGGCTATTGGCTGACGCCACCACAGGGTACCAGCCAGCGCATATTCTCAATCTGGACCTCCGCGGGAAGGTGAAGAGCAACTTTACACAGCTGCGCAAGAACATTTCGGACCGGCGATCAGCGGCCATGGATGCCATGATGAAGGACCATGAGCTACTGGATGGCATCAAAGAAGCCATTGAGGACAAGCGCAATGAGGTCGAGGCGCTGGAACACCGCGTGCGCGCGGCTGAAGAAGAGTATGAAAAGACACGCGAGGTGACGACGGCCCAGAAGATGGGCTCGGATGCGCAGATTGAGAAGATGGAAAAAGAGCTGGCCAAGATGCGTGCGGGGCTGTCAGAATCTGTGCAGCTGATGGAACAGCGCGACATGAACACGAATATTGAGTGAGTAGAGGCTGTTCTTTGTAGGGGCGGGGCCGGGTTGGCCTAGCTTAACGGATAATTTGCTAACTGCGTGATAGGTATGAGCAGCTTGTGGTGCGCGCAAATGCTCTTCGCGAGGAGCTTCACACGGAGATTGACCGCATGTTGAACGACGTCATCAAGTTCAAGATCCACGTGCAGAAGAATCTTGACGACTACGAAGGCTTTGTTGCTGATGAATTAGAGAAGGAGCTTGGCAGTGAAGAAATGCTGGAGGATGAGGGCATGTGATAGGAGGGGGGAGGGTGGTGTGTGGGAGGGAGCTTGCTTTTGTTTTTGTTGGATACCGCCTCTGTTTTTATTTTTTTTTTCTCTTTTTTCCCACGACCATTCCCTGTTCCTTGCTAGATCCCGTACTATCTTGTTTGCCCTGCGACGATTCATGATCCCCTGTTTTCTGGTGTTTAGGTGGGTGGTGTCTTGTCTCACTTGTTTTCTGGTGGTGTCCTGAAATTCAAGGCACAACTTAGCGCAGCGTCGTCATTTGCCACTTCCTTGCTGTCCTCCATTTCCCTTGGCCGTGGACGTGTTTCATTTTTCCCTCCTGATTTTACTTTGTTAGTCATTGGCATCAACGTCCGTCATTGTGCAATTTGTTCCTGCTGCTACTGCTGCTGCTGCTATTATCACGACTACTACTGCTACTGCTACTGCTATTACCCCGACTACTACTATAACCATCGCTCACAATGGGCCGTCCTCTTCATACCGATAATGGCGCACCTTTGAACCCGGAATCTACCTCAGCCTCATCGACCTCAACTTCGACTGTACCAGACTCTTCCGCTTCCTCCGCTCAGCCGCAAACCCTCGGCTATGGCGCCGGCGCTAACACGGGCGCCGGCGTCACGCGGCCCAAAACACGCGAGGAACTCGAGGCTGATGCCCGCTACGAGGAACTAATGGAGGAGGAATATGCCAAACGTGATGGGGGTGCATAAGTGGCAATGTGATTCGATGCGACCAAAACAAGTGGTCGTCATTGCTAGAATACCAGAATTAATATAACTTCAACCGCGGATATGCCTCAAGCACATGTCTAGTAACACATATTTCATCCAATCCTCAAAGTGCATGTCCCCTCTTCCACCCTCATGATGACTGTCGAAGTCGTGCTAATGCAGCCGAAACACCACTCGATAATGGAGGGTCCAAGTCTTTGTTCTGCGCCGTTGTTTGTGGCTGCTCCCCAGTGCTGGATGATGCACTTGGCTCTGGCAATGTCGTCTTGGCCGCCGCCACTGTCCCGCCTGAAACTGCCTTTTCTGGCGCTGTTGCTCTCGCTGTTGGTGTAGAATTTCCCTGGCCACTGCCATGACCACTACCACCACGTCCCGGTACACTGAGAATATCTAGTTTGGATGCTTTCCGTGCACGGAACGGCTCGTCGACCACGTCCAGCCAGCGCTTCACTTTTACATCGCCCCAGCCACCAATCATACTCAGCCGCTCAACATCGGCATTAATGCCGCCGCGCAAACTGCCAAAGTTGGTGATAAGGGACAAGGCCTCTGTGCGATTGAGCCCCGGCACGGCCGTGACAAAGCTGAGCACGCGCTCCACGTAGTTCGAGCCCTGTTGGCCCTTGATGGCCGAGAAGTTGCTATGCTCCATCCCTTTGTATGTCTCTAGATAATGTGCGGCCTCCTGCACTGACCAGCAGCAAATCAGCGTAACGTTGTTGACCATAGACGTTTTAGCCAGCTCGCGCAGTGAGTCGTGGTGATCGGCGATATCAACAAGGGCCAGGACAACACGCAGCTCGTATTTGCCTTGGAGATCTTGAATTCTCTTGTAAATGTATTCGGGGTGCAGGCGGTGGTATTTAAGACTGTTGCAACGGAACAAGGCATTAGCATTGGCAAGGGGCTTTCTTGTTTGGCGGGCTCGTTCGTTCAGCTCTCTTTTTCGTTATTCCTGATATGTCTCTCGCCCTCTCCCTCTTTCTCTCGCTCACTTTCAATCACGAACCTCAGAAATAGGGCACACGTCGTCACACCCAGCACATAGTCTGCTAAGATGTCGCCGTACTCCCAAGCACATTTCTTGAAATGCGTAAGGACAGGGTTCCCTTTTTGTCGCATCGAGACCACGATAGCAGAGCCCGAGCTTGGCTTAGCGAGTTTCTGCGGCTTGGGCTGTACGATCTTGCCAGGCGTATCTATTGTCTTTGCGGGTGTTGTTGCCGTAGCAGCGCCCGATGACTGAGCAGGGAGCCGCCGCGGGATGGGCTGTTGGATTTTAACAGGCTCTGGCTGTCCAGAGGATTTGGAAGTCTCTTCTGGCGGGACGCACAGCGAGAACGACTTCTGGTGGACATCGTCGGTTGTTGCCGGCCTTGTCACCGCCGCCTTGGGCGCCTGTTTTTCAGCGCTCTCAAGAGCTTGCATAAGCAAGTCATCTGGGAAGTCATCAAAATCGGCATCCATATTGCATTCCGTTTGGCGATGCTGTCTGTGATAAAAGTCGTAGCATACGCATCCAGAAAAGAGAAAGGCAAGATTCGGTGACGTTTGGGGGGTTCGGTTGCCCAGTTTGCGCTAGTTATTGACACTGTATGTACCAAAGACAATATGGCAACCCTAGCAGCCCTGGCAACCCTAGACGTAGTTGCGATGAATGATCTTTCTTTCCCACTGCGTGAGTGCACCAGGCCTGGACCAGTTATACCATTCAAAGCGCAGGAATTGTCATCCAGCTCCGCATCCCAAGCTTATCGGAGCTTTGTGTCACGACACATGTACCGAGATCAGCCTGACTAGGCCAGGGCCCACGTTACGAGGAGCGTAGGAGAGACTTTTTTTTTTTTTTATAATCCTTAATCGCATTCAGTTTCTAGAACTATGGCGAT
>MKGM01000364.1:0-23109 GCA_002018265.1 Ceratocystis harringtonii | reverse complement strand
CTAAGCAAACCTGCAACTGCTGACCGCCCGGATGCTACTGGAAGATGACATCAACCAGCCGCTTCTGTCCGGAACACGCCGTCGTATTGCTGCGAAATAACAGTAGGTAGACGTAAAATAATACAATAACAAGACCGTGTAGAAAATAACGCACCCTGTTACAACACTCGGGGGTGGGAGTATCTTTGAGGTCTAGTGCCTCTCCTTCTTCCCGGCTACTGTAGGACGACGCCTATGAGACCGATGAGCGTTTTTCGTTCGTTTCTTCTTATTTGAATCTATCATGAATTTTGACAATGAGCTGTAGAGCGTTGAGGCCGCACTTACCCAGCGTTGGGGATAGCTTCGTCGTCGACTCACCACCTTTTCACGACACATTTCGCGATCGCCAACTCCTCATCGCCGTAACACCACTCCAACTCAGGGAGTCCATCTTCACACTCAGGACTGAATTTTGGGAGCTCACACATTCCACGCCTTTTCTTTTTGTTTTCTTGCGCTCCTCTCTCCTCGGACGGACTGGCGGAGGATTAAATATGTCTGCTATCCAATCCGGCGTCGTTTAATTCCTGTGATTCCCGTAGACAATAAACGTATTCCAATTCCATGCTAAAAATAAAAATAAAAGATAATACAACATATTTATTCTTCCAGTAGACGTTAAATAAATTCAAACTCGAGAAAGCATATGGTAGCATAGTAAACAGACGTTGAATAATACAATAGCATTAACAACGCGTGTGGAAAATGAACTTCAAATTGGCGTCGTGTGATCTTAGAGATTCCAGTAGACGTAAAACGTATTCATATCAAATCAAATCAGTATCAAATACGCTGGTCCCCAAGAGGTCATAGAAGACACTAGAAATATGGATATTTCTGCAACTGCTGACTGCCTACGAGTTACACGTACACTAGAAGATGACATAGCCAGCTGCTCCCGTCCTCCGGAACGTGCCATCGTAATGCTGCGAAACAACAGTAGGTAAATGTTAAAAATACAACACGATAAAACGACACAGTATACCAGCCGGACGTTATATTTATCTGTCCAAGTCCATGCATACAGCACTTGTATTTCTGTGAAATATAAGTAGACGTTGAACAACACAGACAAAAGACCGGATATGAGTGATTGCAACATGCACTCAGCATTTACAAGTCCAAGTTCCGGACGGCTTTTCTAGCTTGGCCGTCCTTGTCCCTTAATTTTCGACTTGAACGAAAATTCTCAGGAACAACATAAAACAAAATCCATACAGCTCACCGTCTGCAGATTGTAACAGGTCTCCCAAGATGGACATATAAGCCGCATTGCTCCAAGTCTTTCTTTATCAGGGAGTCTTTACAACCTGCAATCTTGGTAGCAGGGTTTCAGCTACATGGAAACACCAGCAGAAGCCCCATCATTGTCTTCATGATGTACAAACAGAAAACGCGAAAAAAGAAGAACACCAATAAGCTGTTAGTGATTCTCGCACTGATATCCTGGTGGCAGCCTTTCAAAATGTAGTGAGCTAGTGGGGTGAGGGGGGTTACCTGAGGAGAGACTTGCAGTTATATATGTTTCAATACGAGTTGAAAGCGAAAGAAAAAGAAAAAGAAAAAAGCAAAGGAACAAAACTGGAAACCAAGGGCTTGGTTCCCTCGACCTCACTCCTACTCTACTCTGAACCTGCCCACCAACACCAGCCTCGCCGCTGGCTAGCCTACCAGTTTCAAGCTCTGTCCATCCTGCTGCCGATCACACTAAAAATAAGATACAACGTTCGCATCGACCCAAGATGAAATGACAATCAGGCTCTCGGTGGTTGTAACGGGAGACAGCACGCGGATTGTTGGCTGATCACGGACACAGACACTAGCCGATTTTCTGGTCCAGATTGTCCATTGCCACCCAGAAATGGGGGAAGAGAGAGAATGGATTGTCTGATCTGTGGCTTAATGCCCACTTGTGCAAGTCAAGCCTCAGGTCGGGAGTATCAGACTGAGAAGATGACTTGGGACTCGGAGTGCAAGGCTCCGAGCCTCATGACAAAGACCTTTCTTGTGCACGTTGTCTACAACCCTCAGGCCACCAGCCAGCCCATCAATAATACGTATTGGCACAGCTATAGGTGTTATCACGAACAACAGCTACAAAAAGTTCCATCTAAACTCGACAATCCTCCGATGCTCGCATGCAAAGCGCCCTCATACTGCAAGCTACACCGCGTGAGATCCGGAATAGAAGGGGGGCCGCAAGGTAAACATGAGGCAATGCAAGTTAGGGGTAATAATTGTAACCTATAGAAGCAAGTAGCATAAACGAAGCCGCGCGCTCAACGGGACGATCAGGGCAGTTCTTCATGGTTCCTCTTATTTTTCTATAATTGGGACCAAGCTTTTTTGTTTTTTTTGTTTTACCGGAAGCCTGTCCGACTAAAAGGACGCGTGTCGATAGGTCTTGATGAGGTCTTAGAGTCTTGGATGTCGGTGTGTCTAAGCGAACAGGGTAGTCTAAGAAACATGTATTCTCTCGAGGAGGATAAGGCTGTGTTTGCAGCTGCTGGCCAAGCTGCCAAGCCTTCAAGAGTCCAGGCTCACAGTTCGTCCAGTATCTCTACCTCCCCTTGTTACAGAACAACATTTTCGGTCGAAACCGAGACGTATCAAGATTCACAAGTACAGGGGGGAGGAGCTCAAAAACAGCGAAGGGAAAAGAGGGCTCATTGAGGAAGGCATAACAACCGACAGCAAATAAGCCAAGTTCTTACAGGTGAAAACAAGCGGCTACAGGTGGTTTCACAACGTAGTAATCAGCAGGAGACGGAAAAAAACAGTAGCATAAATACCCTAAAGCTAGGTTGGCTTTAACCCTAGCCATCAACAATAACCTTTTCCTAAATAAGATGGAACACTGCTTCAGAATCAGCATGGTAGAAACACCGGCAGTCGCCAAGACAAACTAGAGACGAAGAAAAGGGGGCAAGGGCAAGGAAGGCGAATAACGAGGAGAGGAGTAAGAGAGCAAGTTTGAGTTGTGTAATAAGTAACATACATGTACATAGGTACATGCACAAGAACATTGCATTGCATTTCGGCTGCTTCATGAGCTGCAATTTTCCGGTGTCCGTCCGCAGTGGAGGGTGCAAGTCAAGTCTAACTTTGGATTCCCAACCACGTTGTTTGTTGGTTTTGATACTGCAACATATTAGGCCTGATGTCCGCCTGAGCATTGATGTTGCATTATTGGCACAGATCTCGAAGATGAGGCGAAGAAGGACGACAGCTTGAATAAGGAAGAGGACCAAGGGAAAAAAAAAAGGAGGTCGCAAACAATATGACCACGCCCCCCCCCCCATGGAAGCTCCGAAATCTCAAACCACATCGTCTCAAGGGACCAAAGCTACAAGTGTTGGCTCCTTCGAGGAAACAGGGTCCAGCCAGCACCAGTACGAACCTATGCCAAGCCTTGTAGCTTAACACATTAGTTTAGGGCTTAATGATGTGCTATTTGCTTGTAAGTTGCTGGCTTCGTGATCTCGATAGCTTAACGCTTGATGCCTTCAAGGCAAAACGGTCAGATCCCCGACTTTGAGGATTGATATGAGCAGTTCCATCAAGAGGTAGGGGTGGTTGCTAGATCCCCACCCATGCTTAATCCAGCCCCCGATTCTCAGCCTCATTAATTGTAGTTGCCGTAAACAACATACTCACACACACAATTCGAAACCAAGAAACAAAGCAAGGAAGGCGCCCCCCCTCCAGGAGAGAAAAGAGCAAAATGGCATGACTGGGGAAAGCAAGCCAGTCAACAGCAACTGTACTTTCAATGTCCGGGTAGTTGCTTGGGCTTGTTAGGGCTCGCTCGGAGTGCAAATTAAGGAAGTTGCTTCAAACGGCCGGCCAAGCCAGCTCAGAAGGATATAAAGATGGCGCTTGTCCCCCACCTTGGCAATGGTCCTTGCTACGAGTCTTTGTTCATCATCACCATCATTAGGCCTTCTTTCTCGCTTTTCTCTCTTTTCTTTGGACTCTAGAAGTTCCCCCATTTAAACCTCATTATCATTCTTTATCTTTGTTCTCCTGGCGAGACTTTATATCCGTGTTGCATTTTTATTTACCTCGTTCTTTTTGTATCCCTAAACTCTCTCCACATACACACACACACACACACACACACACACACACGCATTCACGATGGTTGCCGACTCTGGACGCGAACAATCTGCCCCCCAGGCCTACGAGGCTCTGGCCTGGACCCAGACTGGAAACCGCTTCGAGCTCAAGATTTCCGTCATTGGCGCTGGTAAGACAACACACGGACAAAACAGCCTCTCTATCCGCCAGCAAACCTGCTAACACTTCTTAGGTATGGGTGGTCTTGGAACTGCTCTGTCTCTTGCCAAGAAGGGCTTCACCAACATCCACGTGTACGAGACTGTCACTGATCTTGGCTTCACTGGCGCCGGCATTCAGCTGGCCCCAAACATGGCCCGCGTTCTAAGCCGTCTGGGCTGCTGGGACCCCATCTACAAGGAGGCTACCGACGTCAAGGCTGCTAACATCCGCGAGGGTGCCACCAACGAGACCCTGACCCGTGTCCCTATGCCCAACCTGACGGAAAAGTACGGCTTCCCTCACTGCACCGGCCACCGCTCTTCGCTGGCTGGCCGCATGTATGAGGCCTGCCAGAAGGAGGACGGCATAACCTTCCATTTCGGCTCGCGCCTGGTCAACATCAAGTCGTTTGGCCCCCAGCCCGAGTTCGTCATCAAGCCTATCGAAGGCGAGGAGTACACTGTTAAGTGCGATGTCCTTATTGCTAGTGACGGTATCAAGAGCGTAACCCGAGCTTGCATCCTTGAGGCCCTGGGCAGCCAAGAAAGTGAGAAGGAGACTGGACAGGCCGCCTACCGTATCATGCTCACTCGCGACGAGATGAAGCATGATCCCGAGATGCTTGCTCTAATTGACGGCGATGAGGTTGTAAGATGGATCGGCGAGAAGCGCCACATCATTGCCTACCCTGTCCATAACCACACTATTTACAACCTGTCGACCACCCAGCCTGACAAGAACTTCGCTGCTGCCCCATCGGCTACCTACACAACCCGCGGCTCCAAGAAGGTCATGCTTGATGTCTTCTCAGACTTTTGCCCGCTGATCCAGCGCATGTTGAACCTAGTTCCTGAAGGCGAAGTCTGCGAATGGCGTCTGCGTATGCACAACCCTCTGCCCACCTGGGTCATGGGATCGGTCGCTCTGGTTGGCGATGCCTGCCACCCCACGCTGCCGCATATGAGCCAGGGCGCCTCAATGGCTATTGAGGATGGTGCCACGATTGCCGAGGCGCTGGCTCTGTCGCCTGATCTGAAGCCTGAGTCTATCTCGCGCTCGCTCAAGGTATACCAGCTGATGCGCAAGGAGTGGTGCACCAACCTCGTTGAAATGGCGTACCAGTGCGGCCGCACACTGCATCTTGGTGAAGGCAAGGCCAAGGAGGAGCGTGACCGTCTTTTCGCCGAAGCCAGAGCTGGCAACGTTGCTGTCGTTCCTGACAAGTGGGCTTCACCCAAGATCCAGGAGAAGGTGTATAGCAATGATGTGGTGACGCGCATGAACGAGGAATTCGAGACTCTGTATGCGCAGACTGCGGAGATGTAAGGAGTGCTATATGGTTACGCTCTGTTTACTCCCGTATTTTCCTTGTCCCCGCCTTGTCATTCTCGAGCATTTCCTTTTTTTTTTTTCTGGTATCTGTTTTATGTGTGTTCATCCTTTTCTTCCTTGTTTAGCGGCCTGTACATAGTGTTCTCTTTGGAAATATTCTTCTTTGATTATAGACTGAAGCTTGGTTCTTTTCTCTTTTTCTTTCACATCAAATTGGAGAAATGTGACGTGACGTTCGTTCTAGGTGAATGATCCCATTCATTGAGCGATGGACAACCCTTGTCATATAGGCCCTCGTTTCTTAATACAGACAAGCACATGATGGTGTTGGTTTGGCGCAAGTCATGCAATGCAGCTCATGGGCAAGTATAGTATTCTAATTCGGATAGAAAAATAACAACGAAGCCTACAGTACGGTAACTCATATCCCTAGGTCCTAGCAAGAAAACAAATAAAATAGGAAGAAAAAAACAGCAGCCAAGAAACAAGAAGCCAAATGAAACAGGAATGAAACCTTCTTGAAAGCAGCCCCAGATAGAAAATGCGCCAGTAGAAGTGGAGACCATGAAACAAACATAGGGAAAAGGAACCCAAAAAGCATGATGGTGAAGTAAAATATGTAACGAGAGCAAAGCAAGGTTTGTTGTTGACAAGACAGATTTAGGGTATAAACGAGTGTTTGGTTAGGGTTACCGGTGAGGGTGGGACGCGAAAGAAACAGCCATAAGACGATGGGGCGAGCGGCAAGAGGAAGTCAGAGGAAGCATGTCTCCACCTGCTTAAGCTTGACGTCGCTGCAGTGCAACCGAATGAATAAGCAGGCGAAAAAGATATTGCAGATGCAAATACAGATGTGAATGCTAAGTTGAAAGTTTGGTATGATATGAATGAGCACACGGTATTTGTTGTTGTCAGCGCGCCGCGTCAAAGTTGTACTACTAGGCTGACTTTGCGTAGATTTGTAACGAGTTCGCGTAATAGCAAATGGCCATAAACACAGACACACACACATACACGGTCGCGTCAGTTTGCACCAGCCAGCGAGTCCCAAGCTCGCCGCCCAGCCTAGAGGCTGTTTAGAATAGGATATCGAGACAGCAGCAGCAGGCCATCGCAGCCAGACATCCAGTCAAGCAGCCGTCATTCTTACGACCGCGCTCGTCCTGGTAGTGACCCTGCGGGGGGCCCTGCGGGGGGTACTGTGCGTACTGTTGTTGTTGTTGCGGCGGATAGTAGTTCATGGGGGGCTGCTGGCCATAGTAGCCCGAGGCAGCACCGCCATTGTTTCCGTACTGGTCGGGGCCGGGCTGGGGGTAGCCGCCGTAGGCTTGTGGGGGTTGCTGGACGTTTCCGCCGTAGGCAGGAGGTGCATCAGGTTTGCCAGACATTGTGTGGTTGGGTAGAGATTGGGGCGTTGTTATGGAGAGGGAACGGTGTGTGGGTATTTCAGAAAGTGATAATGAATGACGCGACTGAAGAGAAAAAAAAAAAAGAAAAAAGAGCAAGTCAGCTGCGGAGTATTCGAAGTAGAGAAAAGATCAAATTCTGACTTTATAAGCAAGAATATAAAGTGGAGGAGGAAGAAGAGAAGCCAAGGATGGCAGGCTATTTACGCAAAATGGGCCAAGACCAGGACATATATAAACCCAGTATTTTAAGTAGTTGCTAAAACGAGAAGAAAGAAGAACGGGGTGACGGGGTGAGGACAAGGGAGGGAAGGTGGCAGAAAAAAGTGTATGGGGTTTTTAGCTAGTTCTGTTCGTGTTCCTGTATTCCTGCGCTTGATTCCTTCCTTTTTCTGCCTGTTCGTTTACTTGCGTTTGGGGAGGGGGGGGGTCAAAGAAAACAGCTGCACTTCCATTGCCTTGCTTGGCCACCATCCAGCGACAATTCATTCTCATATTAACCCTGGTAGGATGTTCAGGGAGAAAGGCAATAATAACAAGCCCTGGCTTGGTAGTCTCTGCTCTGGTTTCCCTTCTCTTGGGCTCTCCCCTCTCACCATTTCGCAAGGAGCAACTGTCTGAAATTGTGAGATAAAGTGGGGCATGGGCATACGTCTGGGGGCTCTCACAGCGCGAGGCCTCCGACAGCTTTTGTGCTTTGCTGGTGGTGGGTTGTGTTGTCTCGTCTCGTCGTTCTTGTCTCTTGTCTCTTGTCTAGACCCTTTCCCTTTTTACCTGATGTTGATTCTGATTTTGATTTTGATTCTGCTTCTGCTTTTGATCTTGTCCTGAATCTTGTCCCATGTGAGCCAAGATCCTGCAAACGCTAACTGGGCTGTGTCTAGTTAGTCTATGTGCGTTGTACGTGTACAAGTATCTTAGCCTGCACATGGTACGTGGAATGCAGCCTAACACCCAAATAGAACATCAGTATCTGGCTTGCTACGAGGCATGGATTGTGAAATCTCGCACTACGTTTTACCCTAACCTTGGCTTTGGCTTAGTCTAGCTTGTATCTGACTGTTATGCTCGGCTTGACTTGGTGACTTTCCTTTCTCTTAACTCGGGGCTTGGTCTTCTCCTGCAGAGAGGCGCAGACCAAAGGCCAATGTGTGCGTTTTTGTTTGACAGCGGGATTCTAAGTCGGGTATCCTGATTAGGCAGCTCGTATATATATGCAACTCTTAACTAGCCGGCTATAATGCTTTAGCAGCCGCTGGTGGGAAAAAGAGGCTGTGGTCGCTATTACGTTAGTGGACGCGCAACTCTTCCTCAAACTCTCTGACGTCATGGCTTTTGTCGCCGGTGTGGATGCCATTCGAGGTAGAGATGGCAAGATTGCCTCCATTGTCAACTACTAATTTCCAATCTTGCAAGTAAGCTTGCTTCCCTTGCTGTCTGCGTACTGAGGGTTTCTTGTTGCGTGTAGAACAAACTAGGTACCGCTGTGCTCAAGTCACTAACCCTATTGATTAGGGCTTAACAAAGATCTTGAGTGGCTCCTATAGGAACGTGGAACCCCACTTCCAGCTGCTTCTGGCCGTTGTCTGTCTGCCCAACCGCCCAAAGGTCACTTGCTAGTTGTACGTAAGTCGCTCCATCACCGCATCTATACGGATGCATCGGAATTGGAGCTGAAGTCTGCCCACACCAAGCCCTCACTCCGTATATCTGTCCAATCACATGATTCAGGCTCACCAGACTAACCCCGGTGATAGACAACAAACGACTTGCGCAAAACGCTAACACCGCCATGGCACAAGACCTTTTCTTCTCTGATGCCGCACGCGCTAAGCTTGAGCCTTATCTTCCGTCTAGTCATGCCGGCAACACCGTCGACAAAACTTTCTTGACTTTGACTTTCGCCACGTCACTGGACTCGGCACTCTCGCTGGCTCCAGGCACGCGCACGCGGCTGTCTGGCCCGGAGTCTAAAGCCATGACACACTACCTGCGTAGTAGACACGATGCTATTTGCGTCGGGGTCGGCACAGTGATTGCCGATGACCCAGCATTAAATTGTCGGATTGGCCCTTCTTCGGCATCGGGCTCAGGCGGCCTCACCCACCCCCATCAGCCCCGCCCCATCATCATCGACCCCCACGGCCGCTGGGACTTCACCGACGATAACAAAGTCTTCCAGGTGTGCCGCAGCGGTACTGGCAAAGGGCCGTATGTCATCACATCGACGGCCGTGCAGCACTCAATCGACAAGGCGCTGTTGCTGGGCCAGTACGGCGGCAAGTACATCAGCATCCCCACTAACAAGCAGGGTCGCTTCCAGTGGGAAGATATTCTATACGCACTATCGCTTGAGGGCTTAGGCAGTGTCATGGTGGAGGGCGGCGGCAATGTGATTAATTCGTTGTTGGATGCCTCAAGTCAACACTTGGTTAATTCTGTCATTGTCACTATTGCTCCTACCTGGCTTGGACAGGGCGGCGTGGTGGTTTCGCCTGATCGTGTCACAGAGAATGGCGTCGCCATACCAGCTGCTCGCTTGTCAGATGTATCATGGCATCCATTTGGCGAGGACGTTGTTATGTGTGGACGGCTTTAATCCCATCCATAATCACATCGCGTAACATCGTCAACCCGGCTTACACTACATGCCTGCACGAAAAATCACGATAATGAACATAAACTGTATTAGAACATAGGGCCAGCCCAGTGCTCGTTGATGACTAAAAGACTAACAAAGTCTCCTATTAGCCGATACCAAAATAGACATAAGAATATAGACCAGCAACACATGAGAAGAAAAAAAACAGACTCGCGCCTCAAGTTTCTTCCTTCCTTTGTCATCCCCTCCTGCCTGTATATATGTAATTTAAACTTTCTACCAAAAGATCCAGCTTCGTCGGCGGCGGATAGCTTTTGTGTCGGGTGACGACAATCTACTAGACGGGAGCCCGTTTCTTCTTGTAGGAGACTTTGATGAGGCGGTAGGAGATGGTTGAGGGGTAGTGGCAGAACCATCAGTACTCAAACCTGTACCGAGATTCGCGGCGTTTGCTGCTCTGACTCTGCGTAGAGGACAAATGGACGCCATTTTTAAACGCGTCGGACTGATTGGAGACAATTGAATTTCCTCTTCCTCCTCTTCCCTGTCCTCACCACCTGCCTCTTCAGCTTCAGCCTCGGTATCCATCTCAGTTTCTCTCTCTTGCCTTTCATCTTGCGAAACGACTTCGGTCTTGTCCACCATGTGAATTGTGGTGCTTTTGGTAGGGCTCCTAGTGGGTGACATGCTTGCACGAGGGAAAGTTACTATACCATATCCAATCCTCTGTATGGCGTAGACCACCAAGTCCTCATCCCACCCGTGGCCTTTGACAATGTCAAAAAATGCCGATCTTGGGTCCGCATCCTCGGAGACTTTCCTAGACCACTCTGATTCAACATCGCCAATGCGTATAACTGCAGTGGCCACGGTATTTAGAGAGGTAGTTGTTCGAACCCCATTTTGTGGTTGGCTAGCAGACTGGTTTGGAAAACCAGTATGGTTGTAAGAGAATCTGATGACTAGATAGTCTCGGGTAATGTTACCAAGATGTAGCTCAAGGTCGTCAATTAGGTCGTCTGATGTATGTGATCGACTGAATGCTCGCCCACGCTGCATTCTGGGGCGTGGCTGTATGAGAACTTTGACAAGATACAGTACTGAGCTTTCTGTAGCTAAGGCACTAGAAGAAAAAAAGAGCTTCTGTTAGAAATAACGCTGTTCCTGGGGGTCTATAGTAGTAGAGTGGCATGGTACTCACGGAGGTGTCTCATTCTCAATGATTTCTTCAATGTAAGTGCCGGGGCAGGGCACAAACTGGGTATGAAAATTGTACAGGCAGCCGTACCAGCCATCTTCTGCTTGTTGTCAGGAATTGATATCAAAATGAACAGATTACTGTGCTTACGTCCTTCAAAGCGGCGTCGTTTCCCGATGCAAAGCTGTTGGTCAAGCGGCCTCTCCATGAGGAAAGCATCGACACTCGCTGGGGCAGCAAGTTTGGCTACCACTTCAATAGCCACCCAAAGGGACACTGCGCGATCCTCCGAGATAACATCAACTACCGGCGTAACAACTATTTGCGGGATAATAACTAACGGGCTTGGGGCTCTGTGGTTAGAGCTCTTGAGATCAGGCTTGCTACTGGAGAGAAGTCTTGTTTTTGAGATGCCGGGAGAACGCTAAACTCCCTGGCATGGGATATTAGTTGTTGACTGTAGAACGGGAAAGGGGGTACGGCGGAGAGCCGGGGGTATTCTTGGGGATGGCGAAGGGGAACGACAGACGTCATTTTCCCTCATTACATGGGGAGGGCGGCCCATGTGGGTTGGTGACTTGTCGGGGCTTTTGACCGGACTACACGGTGCTGTCCGGTACACTGTAGCTGGACTAGCATTGGAATCCGTGTCTCCAGTGCTTCCGTCGATACTTTGTCGTTTTTTCTCTACAAATAGAGAAGGCGAAACTCCCATGTCTCGGTACGACATGTTGGGTATGTGGCCTGCCATGAAACTTAGGCTACTGTGGGAGTTCATTGGGCTTTGTGGCCTGTCTAGAAGCAGTCTGGCTTGCGGAGGGTGTCTGGCTGAACTACATTAACTGCACGGCTAGTCAGAGCCTGAGCAGCAAGATCAGTGCTGTATCTCAGTTTAGAAATGCCTTCGATAGTGGCAACTTCGGTTTGTCCAAGCTTCTCAGAAGCTCCTCTCTGTGTAGAGGTAGGAAGGGAAGATGCTCTTGTGATGGGTGGCTGGACGATTGTCTCAAAATGGGGATGAATCCTAGGATGTGCTTGAGTTGGACGAGGGATTCTCGAAGCATGCGAAAAAAGCCCAGGCAAGGATGATGCAACTCCAGCCGATGATGTCACTTGTGACGGGGATGGGTTGGGCTCGTGAGAGTTAGAGTCCAAACTAGGCTGGTGTTGGTGTTGGTGTTGGGGGTAGTGAAGAGTATTCTCGTCCTGGAGCCCTTCTAGGTCGGACGGCGAACTCAACCGAGTATCAGGAACTCCCCAAGAGGATGAAAAGGATAATTGGGGTGGCGGCGAAGTAGAAGTAGTAGGTGAAAGCTGGCCACCGATAATAACGGAAGGCGACGTTCTATAGGACGGAGTAGGCGGGAAATGAGGATGGCCCGAAGCAGGTGGCCCGTATGACGGGGCAGGAGTGAAGAAAGTAGATAGAGGAAACACAGGAGGTTCGTAGGGCGGTACGGGATCAGATCCCGGGGAGTCGGTGTTACGGAATTGAGGCTCACGGCCACTGTAAGTGTTCAGTTCGCGGCTAGTGGGGTACGGACGGCGGATTTGGCGACAAGCGCATAAAAAGACACCAAAAGTAGAGGCAATGATGAGAGCGATGAGTCCTGCGTCTAGACCTCTAGGAACTGCACTTGTTAACATGGTGATACTGATACTTGTTAGGTGTATAGAGAGGAAGAGAGAACGCGTGATGTACATACGTACCGGCAAGTTGATGGAGGCTGGAGGATGAGTGGCAAGCGTTATGGGAAGGCTACGTAGACCGATCAAAACGAAAACAAGGCTGAGAGGCTGACGGCCTTGTACCCGTTCAGACGGAGGCAGGTGCTTGCTTTGGAACGGCAATTACGGTATGGCAGCTTTTCAGTCAATATCGAAAGCTTAGTAAACAAAGAAAATTGCCAAGGGAGGAGCGCAACGAGCAGCAAACAACAAGCAACAAGCAACGGGCATTGAGCAATGGATAATGGACAGCGGGCAACGGACAGCCTGAAAACAAGGATGGGGTATGATTTCAACAATATAGGAACGGCGAAACTTCAATCGACAGCACAGCATCTCCGACACTCATAAATCATCACAGTGTGGCCCCTATATAGTAGCACCTAGAGCTCGCATCAAGTTTTCTTTCGTAGTCTCCAGCTCCTGACCTTCAAGTGGAAGAAAATGAATCTGCATGAAAACATCAAATTAGTAAAAAAGTACGCTTTGATAACAGGGTACGAGGCCACACAACTCACTAGCTCATCAGACGGCGTTGTCCCTCCATACAGCATAGAGTCTTGCAGACTAGATGCCAAGTTTTGGCTCACACGCCTTTCCCACACACCCTCCCAGTTCCATTGCGAGGCCTGTCTCGACCTGAGTGCTGGAGGTGGCGACACCGGACTTCGTGGCTCAGATTCATCAGCTGAGAACACACTCTCGTCCGGATTGACTGCCGGCTCGTGGCCACTTGCCATCAAAGACTCCTTGCGATGTAGCCTCCACGCATGCCAGGCGCCCTGGTTGCCCGCAGCCTCGAGAGGAATTGAGTCCAGCACCTCCTCGTCATCGAACGAGCTGCGAATATATGCTAGCACGTCATACACAGGCACAGCTTCCTTATCAGTGCGAGTGTAGCCTGGCCTGTCGGTTGACGATGTATGCTGCGATGCAGGAGTTCCAAAAATGCTCTCGGAGCGCTGACGGCGGCTTTCAGACTCGACGATACGGATGGGATTTGAAGCTGGGTTGCGCGGCGGTGTGGCAACAACAGGGCGACCGTCGCTAGCTATACGCCGTGTTGTGCGCCTCGTAAACCAGCTCGGGAAGCCGTGGCGCAGGCTAAAGCCTCCGGGGGGGAGGCGTTCACTATCATTGGCACTGACAGTGTCGCCCTCATTAGAGTACGTCGAGAGTGGTGTGATAAGAGGGTGGAACATGTCGGTCAGAAAAGTCACCTGTGGCGGCAGTCGGGGGAAGGCATCGGGAAAGGATATCTGAAAGCGCAGAACGGCAGATGAGTAGGGTCCTGGAGATGGAGATAGCAGAGCGTGTTAGAAAAGGGGGACTCAAGCAATACTGTAATTGCGCAAATGAATTGAAACATGGACACATTAACCGACCTTTGCGCACAAAGATCACCCCCGACCAAGTTGACGGGTCGCCAGGAGTCAAGCTCACGAAAACGCCATCCGGACAGGCTTGTTTCAGTCCAGCACTGTTGGTCCAAGCAGCGAACGGGTTGTTAGAAATAGAATCCGGGGGTGCGCAATAGCAAGATCTTGGAAGAGCACATACAATTCAGCCATCAGATGCTGCTTGCGCATCGACGGTAAGCTTGCCATGCGTAGCGTAGCCATGATATGATGTGCCTGTGTATATGTTGTCTAAAGGAGAAAGACGATGACAGACCGACACGCATGAAACACGGTGGTGTGTTGGTATTAATAGCGATTAAAACAAAAGGCCAGACGCCACAAGCCTGCAAAACATAAATACACTTGTATGTGTGATGAGAAGGATATTAAGATTTGGTCTTGATTCTTGCGTTATTGAAAAGATGCTCTACAATTCTCGCGAACGATTTGCACAAGACCTGTCCCTGGTGTCGGTCAAGTGCAAAGGCAAGTATGTAGCCATGGCGGTCAGCGCTCGATATCAAAAGCGGTGTAGCTACTGCACGGCAATACTAACCCTTCTTTCAGGGTTTCCCCACATTTTAACTTTGATGTAGCTTCGCACAGCGTCTTTGTAATCGAGGGGTCCTCTGGTTCCTATTCTTATTTGTAAATGACGCTATAAAACGCCTGACCAGAGCCTTGAGATAGGATCCAATCATTTCTTCGGCCGATAGCTTTGAGGGCAGCCGCGAAACAAATACGGCGTTGGATGTCAATCGTACACTCTCCGGGTTTTAACGTACCGTATAAGCAAGGAAGACAATGGAGGGCAAATGACAACGGATATAATATAACAATATATAAAAACTGACTTGATTTGAACCATAGTAACCATCAGAAAGCCTGTATCATCTTGTCCATTCACTCGATAAGCTCCACTTCTTGTTCAAGAGATGGAGGGGAAGCTGATAGACGACCGCAAAGAAAAATGAACGCCGGGCCGCCACCGACCCTAATGTCAACCGAGTTTGCTAGTATTCGAAGCTTGGCCCAGCTCGGCTCGGAGATTGTCGCAAAAAGTGAGGGCTACTCTGTTTTGTATTTGAGGGGTAGCCACAAACAACTAAGTAGAGCAAAAGCTCTGCCAAAGCAGAGCAAAAGACGGAGCTCTCCAGTAGCAGCTGCTGTCCTCAATGTGTAGTAGCAAGTGGCCGGAGATCGCCCTTCTCCAGAGCCAAGCCCCTCATACTCCTTTCATTTGGGGATCGGGGCATCAAGTCAAGTGCAGATTCAGCAAGAAAGAGAAAGAAAAAAGAAAGTTCAAAGCTTCAATAAACCAAGCAAGCTACTTGGTCAGGTGCTTCTCCATTCTTTGCTTCTCCACCGACCGCATGTCGCGCAGATCTTCGCGTGTAGCGTTGTACGTAGCGGTAACCTGGTTGAATGGGTTTTCGGGCGACTTCTCAAACTCCTTGACGATTCGTTCCTCGCGCTGCTGTTTGCGCAGGCCTGCGGCCTCGCCCGAGTTCTGCATCTCCACCAGCCGACGCTCCATGTAAGCCTTGAGGGCACGCGGGTAGCGACGCTCAGGATGTGTCTCTATCTTGATCTCGCTTGATGCGTCGTTGGCCAGCGTTAGGGCATCAAGAGCGGAGTCGATGCCACTAGCGTTAAGAGCGGAAAGCGGTGCGCTAGGTTTATTCTGGTCCACCGAGTCAATCTGGTCGAGGTTCAGGCCGCGGGTCTTCTTGACAGCCTTCGGGGCATTCTTTGAGGCCCGCCCCTTGCCCTGGGGCAGGGTTGCCTCTTCTTCGCGCATCAAAGCCTCCTTCTCAGCCTTTTTGCGGGCGGCTTCAGCCTTCTTCGCGGCCTCAGCCTCCCTACGCAAACAGCACAAACGTTAGCCTGCTTTCTCTTCTATTTCTCTTGGATAAGCGTTAGGTAGGTCACACTCACTTCTTGGAGCTGCTTTTGGCTCCCTGTTCCCACTTCTTCGCTTCTGCGGCCTCCGCAGCCGCGACGTTCCGGGATTTCTTCTCAGCGGCAGCTTCCGCCTTGCGGGCCGCTCCGGTTGATGTTTTACCACCCATATCTTTAAAGGTACGACCCATGATGTTAAAACCAAAAATTCCAAATAGACAGTAGAAAGAGGATGAAGTTTCTTGCAACGCCTGCGCAGCAGTTGTTGCGTGAGATCGTGATAGATAGTAGCGGGAATAAAAAATATAGATCGTGATTGCTGGAGAAAAAGAGTTGTTGGGAATGCCGCTTGTCCGAAGAGCTTGATTGAGGAAAAAAAGAAATAGAAATACCTTCTGCTGTTTTTCTTTTGCGCTTCGAAAGAGCTGTCTTCTTTTATAGTTTCTCCGTTGTCTCTTGCGTCTTGCAATGCGCAAAGAATTTCTGCATTTAGTTGTGATAGAAGGCTGATGATGACTGGAGTTTGCTTTCAAAGCTGTTTGACGCCGCTCTGGGCTCAGGGCTGGGCTTGAGTGGGGGCGGGGCAAATAATTTCCTTGACGTCAGCAATATGGGTTAAGCTCTGATCATTAACCCTAGCCCGACGGCTTTTTTTGCTTCATGTTTTTGACTAGCCAATCACTATCCCCCAAGATATCAGCTGGCAATGTACTACTACTCCCTTTTTAGCTCAACAAAAAACAACAATGTGCTTATGTAGAACAGCTTCCCCCACAGCTCAGACCTCAAAGTCAAGCCTATTACTCCCCCTCGAAGCGCCCAAACCTTTTCCAGCACATCTGCTATCACGGACATAAGAAGATAATAAGCTGTCGACCTTTCAATTGACGATCACTGCCTGATGGAATGCAATTTAAAATAAAATAAAAGATGGCGGGGCGGCCGCATTGTAGAGGCAGAGTTTGAAGCGAGACGCCTCTTGAACAGGGTTTGTGCACTAATACGCATGAATAGTGTATACGTGTGCGGCGTGTACATGTATGTACATACATCTCATAGATTGCATGTAATGTGTGCTGTTAGCCCTGTGTGCTGTGCTGTATTATCTATATGCATAAACACCCTTGAGCACATCTTAATCGCATACGCGGGCAGGCTTGATCTATCGACTAGAGTTATTTGAGCAGTGTCAAGACATCTGACAAATGGGACGTGGGATGGGTTAAGCCGCTGTAAAACTGATATGCCGTAGCGTTGTACCGTAGCACGAAGTGCTGGGCCTATTAGATTTACATCTTCCATGATCGACATCAAAACATGGGCGCATATTTGGCTACATCCTAGGGTCTTGAGAATTGTTGAGAGTCTTGGATGAGAACGGGAAGCTTCATATCAACAAAGTCGTATAGAATGCGAAATATCTGTTGGGGCCTATCTTGATATGCAGTTTGGGCTTCCTGTGGATGAAACCGAGACGACATCGCTTGTTACCGTCCTTCCCTCCACCATCCTATTTTATGTGCTTGGCCGCGGCCTTGCCGACCAACATATTGATCATCACTCATTGTATGGTTGCTCCCCTCGACTACCTTGGCTCTCTTCCTTTGTACATGTTGCCGGGCAGACTAAACCTTGCCGTCAAGGCAGCATTGTATCTCATCATGTCTCATGTGATGGCAATAGGCGCTTCCCAACGCAAATTCACGCTGCAAGTTGGTCCTAAGTGGCTTGCATCGCTCCACCCACCCTGCAGTGAGGTGAGCCCGCGCTGCTTCGTGTTTTGGGCTTCACCAACTGCATGGCGATAATCTCCTGCCTGACTAAGTCTTATATGAAGCCTCGCTTGACTCGCCAGCATGCAAGGACAAGGCGATACGGGCCACAAACGACGGGCGAGAAGGGAGGGCAGCACAGGCCGAAGCCCACCACCCTATCACGGTCAACTGTATGACACAACTCGCTTGCGCATCCCTGTCAATGCGCACAATGCATGTATGCAGAATCTGTCTGCTCTTGTATAGTGTGTGTTTTGCAGCAGCAACGGATAATGCGCGCAAGGCGGCCCTCGAAATGATAGGCATATAATGTGCGTGATATTGGAGACTGGCAAGCTGTAGGATGTGAAACAAGAGATCACGACTTCATCACGCGGCCGCTTAAATAGAGAAATCACAGGACATGTCTGTGTTGGTGCATTTCTCACCTGGAACGAAAAAAAAGAGACCAAGGGCTCAATAATGCCACACATGTGACTAGTTATGAGATGAACAGTAGCCAAGCCAAGCCCAGCCATGTTGATCTCTTTCGTTCAAGGAAAGTTGCAAGGCTGGTCTCGAACAGAATGTTGAAATAGTTGCTAAGTGGGTATAGATCAGCGCCATCCACCATGGCGTGTGATTGAAACTTGGGTGATGGAGGGATTTATCTACTTAGAGATAGGCTTTTCCAAATCAATTGGCAAGCGCGATAGCTCGACTAGCCTCTCTACTGTGAAATAGTGTTAACGCCTGCAAGTTCAACGGGCTCTGCCCCTAATGATCCACGCATACCTGAACAGACTTGGACGTCCACATTGTTTGACGATGAGAAAAAGGCGCTAAGGATCTACAAACTGGCTATCTAGTTTGAGGGTGTAAGCCAATTGTACGTGCGAATTTTGGCGATATCAGTATCAAGCGCCTAAAGCGGTGCTGTCGGGCTCTTTTGTCACTTAGTCATTTGAGGGAAACACGACAATAAACCGGGATCTGTGCCGGGCAATGACTTTAAATCTTCCTTGGAATAACAATCCATCTATCCATGGCCTTACTTATTGGTCAGCACTGCAAGCTTGCGTGAGCCATCTCATATTGATACCGGCTATGTATGTCTAGTGCTCTGTACAAAGCATTGGACTAGCCACACATGCAATCTTTATCGGGGATCACGGGAGACAGGAAAAAGAAAGCATGGGCGCATTTTGGGTCGGCAGATTAATTCTGTAGCAAGAATGGTAGCATGATGCATTCTAAAAGTGCCTATCCGTTGTGGCATGCTCTTTCGATTGCCCGCGGCCATTACAAAGGGTCAGTCAGGAAGGAAAAAGACGCAACAAATAATGGTGCGCCGGGGAAGGAACCCGGGGAGCTTACGAGCAAATATAACATCCATGTGTGGCGAGGGCGCACGTCCTAGGGCGTAGTGGTGCGACAACGAATCTAATTTGAAGATTTAGGTGTGGAAATCACAGGCGCACTAAAGAAAATGATGCAAGCTGTGATCGAGATATCGCTCATCTGCATGTTCAGCAGTCTTGGGGAAGTCTCACAGCCACATATATCACAGAATAATCTGTAGGTGACTCGGGGAAGGCGGACCGTAGGGTGGGTAGCAGGACAAGAAAATACCCATCTCCTGATTCCTTCTTCCTCCATCCCCCGAATGGGCAATAACGCAGGCAAGCTGCAGGAGAATTGGAACCTATGTAACCATTCTATCCATAGTTAGCGAATTACGAACATCAATCGAATAGACAAGTAAGAGAGGTTGTATGGCCTATGACCACTCAGCTTAAAAGTTGAAAGTTTGTCCCTCAAGCCTCCCCAAGCGCACGCAAGGTTATTCATACCTTCTTGGGGAACTTTAGCGAGCCCGGGGAAACAGGATGTAATGCGGGCCTAAGCTAGAATGTGACAAGCAGAAGCACGGGTCGTGAGGGCCGCACCAGTGATAGGGATGTGACCACGAAAACCAGACCAAGGCAGCCCAAGACAAGCGATCACAACACAACATAAGCAACGAAAAAAACACTCTTCATAAGAGAGCTTGAGCGTTGCATGTCATATAGCTTGGCCAAAGCTGGGGTTGCAGTGGATGGTAATCTATAAAGGCCAATACTTTCTTACACGGAGATGTATCAGGTTAGACTTGAGCAAGCGAGTGACTTGGTGTGAGCTCAAGATACGTTGGGGTTTTTTCTTTTGCTGCATAGGAACGCTTGCTCGCTAAGGACGCAAATGCGTATTTTATAGTTTTTGTCGTCAACAATAAGCAAGAACGGGGGTTTTTCTTCTTACCTTGGAAGCGTGCGTGCGCACACACATCTACGCCCTAATTTTGTTTGCTCCTTCCCTAAGCAAAAAAAAAATTATTGCGATGATTGCTTCGTGTCAATGGTCACCCATTGGCTGCTTTACTGCTGTGTTGTTGTTTTGTGCGAACTTGCACACAAGCTAAGCCCCATAGGTTATGTGCATGTGAAGAAAGTGTGAATAGAGATCATGCTTGTATCGTACTGTGATTAGGAAGGTTGCATGATACATTGATATGCCCATGAGAGTCGAATGCATGTCTCGGCTTGAATAGTAGGACGCTTGGTTGCTGTCTTTTGTGCATATGCGGCTTTCAGGCGGTACTAGGGCTTCACAACCGCCATAATTTGGGATAGCTGCTAGGCTATGTATCATGATACCTATTGTTATGTGTTAGCCATTGCATCAGTAACTTGTACACTACGAGACATTGTCGCTTCACCAGTTTTTGATACTGGCCAGCTATGAGTCCTGGGATCAATATTAGCTGACTGCAACTTCGTCCATCCCTTGCAGGGAGGTTTGCATCTATGCAGCTTTGATATATATCACTCGCAAGACTAGCGAGGACGTTTTGTCCGACAAAAAGACAGCTCTAGCCTGTGACATCGTAATATAGGGCCGGGACTTTGATCCGAGCACAAGCTTCATTCATGCCCTCCCGCACGCCACGATTGGATGCTGCGATAGGTCGTCGAGCCACACGTCTAGGCGCCACAGTTGGCAGCCACATGGAGACAATAAGCAACAGGCTGCTGGCCAAACGGCCAAGCAGAGTCATTTGGAGGGAAGGGGTTCCGCTCCACGCATGCAGCATAAATAAGAAGGAAAGACGGGTTCTGTCTTCCCATGTTTCTCGTCATGGTGTGTTCTAGTGTTAAAGCTCATAGCTTGAGTATGTTTCTTCCTCAAGTCTTTCCTTTTCTTCAGCCTCAAGTAGTGGGTGGCTTGTGCACCAGAAGTCCAAACCTGTGTCATATGAGCACCGGGTGGATACTTCCAGGGTTTCATTGCGCTGAACATGGGGCGTGGAGACCAGGATTTTGTTCCGCTGCATGTTTTGTTCATTGGTTGGCTCAGCTCTATGTCATATTAAAATAGGAAGACGGGATGACAGTAATGAAACATCAACTTCCTTTTTCTAGCCACTGTCAAAGTTGGCCTTGCCCTCTATAGCAGGGCACATTGGCAGTGCTGATGGAAAGGTGGCCTTTTGGTAGCAGAATGAGAGAGGGTTCAATCGTTCTCTACCAGATATGCTACTCTGACTTACCGCTTACCTGACGTAACGTGCACGATATCTATTTATCTCCATATGACTCGATCCCCAGTCTATGGCGTCTCCTCACAGGTATAGATACACATCTTGATTAAGCGAGCAGCTTGTCGTGGTCAACCCCCCTCCTCTACGTCAAGAAGACCCATGGGGATTGCTGTCCAATTGATAGATGTTGTCCATTCCTTCGCCCACGTACATAAAGCAGGCACGCACAAAACATGAGAAGAAAAAGAAAAAGAAAAAGGGAGAAGTAAAAAAACAAACATATGGGAAAAGCTACCAGTCACATTTCATTTCATTTCCTTGTCTAGCTGAAGCCAGGAACAGGGAAAGCGGCCTAATTAGTACTAGCTCATAAACATTAGTAAGAAGGCAGCTAAAGAAAATAAAAGCCACTTTGTCTGGCCACAACACCAATAGAACGCAAGCAGCACCATCAGAAAGAGGGAAGATGTGTGTTTTTCGGTTGCGCTAGAGACAAGCTTGGAACTTGATCGGTGTTGGAGACAATGGGAAAAGTGCACTGAAATCGAGTCGAGAACAATGGCCTCAATGGCATTGTTTCGGCCCAAATGTGGCTCTGTGCCACGGGTGCCAAACACCAGCCAGCAAGAAGTATAGTTCTTCTATATGTACGTGTATGTATGTGCATGAAGAAACACGCGAGGAACAAGAGTCTAGCCTCGGAGCTAAACCGAGCTAAGCTTTATAGTCTCCTGCCGTTGGTCCTGCCTCAAGCATGAATTTACTTTGCTCTTCTGCGCTCGCTTGATATTCTCCTTTCTCTTCTTGAGCAGACCCAGCTGCTTATTCGGGGATGTCTCATTACATGTTGCCTATAACGCTGAGTCGCTGAAGCTAGTTCAATCCAGAACAACAGGAGGAAAAGAAAATGACCCAGTCCACTGTCCTGGGACTAAGAATCTCAAAGTGTGGGAAAAGGGGAGAAGAGCAAGGTTGAACCGCAGACAGGATCAGCAGGGATGATATGGCTTGCTTGCTTGCTTGCATAAGAGAGAGGGACAAAACAGTTGAAGATGATGGTAGTTCTTTCGTTATTGTCTGCTCCCTTTTCTTTGATTTCATTTTAGCTTTTCTCCTTCTCTTAGGCCCGGCAGTATTTGCGGATCTTGCCTTCTTCATTTCAGTTAGCTTTTCGCCTCACCAGGCATCAGCAAGTTGGCAATAGGATGAAGGAGTGGGATGGGAAAGTCCGCCGATCATGGATCCCGAATAAGGGACTATTTGGATATATAGAGGAGGTGAAGGCAAAAGACAGGATGAAGGTGACGCAGAAGCTAGAAAGGGGGAGCAAAAGTGGCGTAGGAACGAATGGTAACAGCTTAAGCCGGGCAAAATAAACCACAGAGAAAAGTATGAGCCCCACTTTGTTTTCTGTGCTATCGGCGATCTTCTGCCAAAATCCTTGGGAAATTCAAAGGGCCTAGCCTTGACTTGGTGGTTGTACTGCTGTGTCCAAACTCCTTCATCTTTGTGATCGTCCTATTCGTATAAGCCAGGAAACAGGTCAGCCTTAGACCGCTAGATCTGCCTCCTCAGGCTAAAAAGGGGAAACGCTTTTGTGAGGGTAGGAAGGGGGAGGGATTGACAAGAGCCCACCAATATTTCTGGAAGAAAAGCAGCGAGCGCACTACGGATTATGGAGCGGAGAAAGAAGCCAGCTGTAGGAAAAAATAGGAAAAGGGAGAAGTAAGACTAGATCAAAGCGCAAGGATGCTCTGGTTCTTGGTGTATGCAGGGCTTGATGATCCAAACAGCTTTCTCACAGAAGAACTTGGGCGCGTCACCAGTGCGTGGATGGAGGAGGAGGGGTGAAAGGGGGAGCGAGGGGAGGGGGAGGGGGAGGGG
>MKGM01000363.1:4184-23111 GCA_002018265.1 Ceratocystis harringtonii | reverse complement strand
CCCCCCCCCTGCACCGCGCACCTACCATATAGTAAAGCCTGTCCCCCCAGTTTGGACAGCCCTCAACAAGTTTCTTTGTTTCTTGAACTGGGGTCAGGGAATAAGGCTTTTTTTTTGCTCTGTTTCTTGATCAGGCTTAGCCAGGGACCCAGCAGAGGATCCTTCGGAGCTAGACCTGACTACATCCGTCCAGGCTTACTACTCCCCTTTCTTCTCCAGCCCCCCTGCCCTAGCTACATTCTTCCAATGCGCTGGGTTTTTTTGCCGTTGTGTTGGGTGACTTGTGGTATTTGAGTTTATCAAGAGGAGGGACGCTGCGCTGGCTAGGGTGTGGAAAGAAAGTAGGCAGATCAGTCGAGTATCAATATGTACACAGCGTATGTTGTACATACATCAAGTCTACAGCATCATGTCGATACCAGGGGAGGGATAAATGACTATTAATTTCCCTATTCCCAATTGTTTGCTTTTGTTTGTCACAAATAGTTGCACCTGTCGGGCCTGTCGGGGCCGTTGGACCTGTAGGGCGACAACACTTTGAAGCCAGCGTCTGCAATAGCCAGTTGCTGGAGGGTATTGCGGGGAATATATTGATTGGTCCAGTATTTCTCCAAGACACGCGGGCCAACTGTCGGTTTGAACGGGTATATGTTTGGGTCATATGACCATTCTCTCCAGCCACACGCACTCGAGGGCCATGTCGGACAGGATACATCGACGATCTGACTGATCCAAAGCATCGTCTTCAAGGGCACCAGAATCCCTGCATAATTGACAGACCAACAAAGAACCCGGAGCCCAGGCGTAAAGTGAGTCGAATGCCATCTTTCGCAGTTAATGTAGTCGGCGGCGGAAAAGAATATGCGAGCTGACGAGCCTGTCGGTCAGCCCCAATCGCGTACCGCCAACTATAGTGGTTCGGACATTTGGATCTAGATGAATCCAACGGGCGACGTCGCATTCGACATTGTGTGTGAAGCAGGCAGTTTAGTTAGGTAATAGGCTGTGAGACAAGTGTTGGATGGATGGACTGCAGTAACCATCGCTACCCGTGGTTGACGTCGTGTTGTCTCCAATGCACTAATAGCTACTTTCCATGGATCTTCTATTTCCCTTGCTGCTCTGCCGCTGACACTGCCGAGATGTAGAGTCTGTTGTCTTTGCAATGCATGCAGTGAGATATTGACGAAGCTTGTCTTCCTAGGGTTGCACTGATGAAACAAACCCTAAGCCAACATCAGCTTATCGATAGCGTCTTGTCTCACCGCCAAATTTTGAGATGGCAGAAAAAAAGTTAGTCTGGATCCTGGCTTGGTGAGAAGAGCAGCACTCCTCTACTCGGGCCACACGCGCATCACTTCTACTAGCCAATATACATCTAATTTTATTGCTTTTTGCAGTCGGCCCAGGTATCTCATATTCACCGTCGCCATCATGGGCAAGAAAAGCCAAAAAACAGCCGGCGGCGACGCCCACATCCAGGACCCTCGATTTGCTAGCTTCGAGACCGATCCGCGATTCCGTCTGCCATCCAAAAAGAATGCCAAAACCAAGCTCGACAAGCGCTTTTCGCGCATGCTGGAGGACGATGAGTTCATGACAACCGCCAAGGTCGACAGATACGGACGCGAGGTCTCTGTTGATAAGAAGAAAAAGGCTCTTGAGCGCTTGTACCAAAAAGACAGCGACGAAGAAGACGAGGACGAGGATGAAGACGACGCGACAAGTGAAAAGGACAATGACGCTGACGACGAGCCAACTGTTGAAGAAGACAGCATTGTGAAACGCGAGCTCCGCGCTCTGACTGCCAAGTACGACCCTGCCCGAGATGGTGGCTTCTCCTCGTCAGACGAAGATTCCGAGGATGATGATATCAACGAAGACGACGAGGCTGCTCTCAAGGGCTCCATGCAGCGTCTGGCTGACGAACAGGCCGAGGTTGAGGAGGGCGAAGTTACACGTCGTGTGGCAATCGTTAACTTGGACTGGGACTACGTCAAGGCAGCCGATCTGATGGCGCTGTTCACAAGCTTCTTACCAGCAAAGAGCTCTGGCAAGGTCACTCGCGTGTCAGTGTATCCCAGCGAGTTTGGTAAAGAGCGTATGGCCCGGGAAGAGCTGGAAGGGCCCCCAAAGGACATCTTCAAGGCTGCGCCCAAGGTTGATGACATTAACAACAAGAAGGAGGAGGTGGAAGAGCAGGAAGAGGAGGAAGACAGCGACATGGAAGACGAAAGGATCAAACAAGAGCTTCTCAAAGAGGCTACAGACCAGGACTTTGATAGCGATGCTCTGCGCGGGTACCAGCTCGACCGCCTGCGCTACTTTTATGCCGTCATGGAATGCTCGGATGCCGAAACCGCCAAAGCCTTGTATGACCAAACTGACGGTACCGAGTACCTGTCGTCATCCAACTTCCTCGACTTGCGTTTCATTCCCGACGATGTGACATTTGATGACGAGCCTCGTGACGAAGTCACCAAAGTGCCCAAGGGTTACAAGCCTGTCGAGTTTGTTACCAACGCCCTCCAGAGCTCCAAGGTCAAGCTGACGTGGGATATGCATCCCGAAGAGGCCCAGCGCAAAGAGTCTATGCGAAAGGCTTTCAGTGGCAGCCGTGACGATATTGAGGAGAATGATCTCCGTGCCTACCTTGCCAGCGAAGGCTCCGATTCAGAGCTCGACGACGAGGAGGAAGCCAGTAATGCAACTGCAGCCGCTGCCTCAGACGAGCCCAAGCTCTCCAAAAAGGAGCTGGCGCGGAGGAAGATGCGTGAGGCGCTTGGCCTTAGCGCTGAGCCTACATCCAAGAAGAGTGACGTCGGCCCTGTCGGTGACATGCAAATAACCTTCACGTCGGCTCTGGCCGAAAAGGAGACAAAGAAGAAGGACCCTAACGAGGAAGAGACTACGCTGGAGAAGTATATGCGCAAGGAGCGCGAGCGGAAGGAAAAGAAGCGTGCGAGAAACAAGACGAAGCGTGGCGACGGCGCCGATGAGGCTGAGGATGCTGCGGGCTCTGATGCCGAGATGGTCTTTGGTGGCACCGAAGGAGCTGCTGACCTGGGCTTTGACGACCCGTTCTTTACGGCTGAAGACCCGTCTTCCCTAGGCCCCGATGGCAGCGTCCCCGCGTCCAAGACGGCCAAACGCAAGGAGGAACGTCTGAAGAAGCGGGCCGAGCGTGAGCAAAAGGAGGCGGTACTGGCTGCCGAGAAGAAGAAGCTGGCTGCCGTGATGGCCGAGAACGAGGCCGAACGTGCCAGTCGGGCAGACCACCTTGACCACTTCGACATGGCGGACATTCGCAAGGCCGAACGCGCCGAGGCCAAGGGCAAGAAGGGCCGTAAGGCCAAACGCGGCAAGAAGGCTGGCGATGATGAGGAAAAGGCCCTGCAGACAGACTACAAAGTGCCAGTCGACGACACACGTTTCGGTGCTGTCTTCACGGAGCATGAGTTTGCCATCGACCCGTCCAACCCCAAGTTCTCAGGCACTGCTGCTATGAAGACCCTCCTGGAGGAAGGCCGCAAAAAACGCAAGAACGTCGATACAGCGGAGGGCGAGAGACGGAAGAAGAAGAAGAGCGCCGAGGGGGCGCACACCGACGACATAAAGGGCCTCGTCGAGTCAGTGAAGCGCAAGGTCAAGGAGAACTAGCGGCTAGAGGGTGGAAGAAGGAAAACAAAACTTTGCTTGGTGCACTTTGTGCAATGCTGGCTGCTAACTTGCCAGCTCAGTTCACATGGCGTTTTGGGTTGGGGCTTATCTTTTGGTTCAGCATGTAGATATATACACAATACGAATGGATGTAACGCAATCATTCTCTAAGCAGGATAAAGGCATAGGCTCGTTATTTTCTTCTAACAGTAAATGTAAACGCATATATGGACACGACAATGGCATGCAACATTCGATAAAAAAGGCAAGACAAGACAGAAAGAACGCCAGTCCAGAACTCCGGCTCCCCATTTTCTCGCACCCCTTCAAACACACAACACTAGCCCCAGGTACCACCACCGCCTGACCGACCACCACGCTTCTGCGCACTGAGACGCCAGTCGTCGTCGCCGGCAAACTTGTTGTATAGTGGCTGGATGCGTTCCGACTGCTTGCGTTTTGACAGCCGGTCCGTGGGAGCTACGCGGAACACTGTTGGCGCGGCTTCGACAAGCCATTTGGGCTCGATAGCAGTGGTGCAATGCATGTACTCCTTGGTGGTGAGAACAAGAGTGTGATAGATGACCCATTCGGCTTGCTTGCCAAAGAGCGCCGACGACGGGTGCAGGTACACAGGCGTGCTCTCCATCAGCGTCTTGTAGCCCTCCTGTGGGTCTTTTCGGGCGGCATTGCGGAAAAAGCCGGAACACAAGGCCTGGCGCACCTTTTGTGTCTCGCGGCCGCAGGACACAATGGGGTGGCGGTAGCGTTCCATGATCTTGGCGATCTGGTCACGCACGTCCTTAGCCCGCTTCATGCTACGTGCCTGAATAAAGTTTTCAAAGCACCACGGCGCAGAGTAGCCGTTGCGCTTCCAGCTATTGTATACATTGAGCAGCGTTAGATGATCGCCGTGTGGATCATGGAACTTGGCTTTCTTTTGATCGGCTTGGGTCTGCTTTTCCTTGGGGCGATAGAAGACGTTGGGCAGGTTGAGCATGGCCACGATGCTTAGGATCTCATCCGAGCACCCCTTATCGACAGCTGCAATGAGGACTTTGGCTAGAGAGGGCTCCATGGGGAAATCGGCCATCTTTCTCCCAAGTCGGGTGAGAAGACCTTCATCATCTAGGGCCGCAAGCGCGTAGAGCTCGTCAAGGGCAGTCAGTAGCGTATTGATGGGGGGTGGGTCCATGAAATCGAAGTGGATTAGGTCGTTGATGCCCATAGCTTTGAGCATGAGAATTGTGTTGGACAAGTTCTGGCGCTGAATTTCGGGAATAGTAGTCGGCAGCATTTCCGTCTGATAGGCGGCCTCGGTATACAGGCGGAAGCACTTGCCAGGGCCTGTTCTTCCGGCACGACCAGCACGCTGATTGGCTTGTGCCTGAGAAATGGGCGTGACCACCAGAGAGTCCATGCCCAGCTTGGGATCATAGGCGTTTTGCTTCACAAAACCAGGGTCGATGACGTAGAAAATCTCGTCAATGGTGATGGATGTCTCGGCAATGTTGGTGGCAATGACTACCTTGCGGCTACCAGGCGGTGCCGGCTCAAAAATCCGACTCTGCATTTCGCTGGGGAGTGCTGAATATACAGGGAGAATAATGAGCTCAGGCACTTCGGGGCCTAAAGCCTTCATGCGCTCAAACAGGATCTCACAGGCCGTGTCAATCTCCTCTTGACCAGTCAAGAATAGCAAGATGTCGCCTTTGGGCTCTGAGAGATGGATCTGCATGACGGTGAGAAGGGCGGCTTCCATGTAGTCGCTTTCCGGTTCTCGGGAGTACAGCACCTCGACAGGAAACGTACGGCCAGGAATGGTAAAGATAGGACACTCGTTAAAATACGACGAGAACTTGTCGGCATCTAGCGTAGCCGAGGTCACGATAATCTTGAGGTCAGCCCGTTTCTTGATAGCCTTTTTCAGCAGTGCAAACAGCACATCAGTGGCAATTGTCCGTTCATGGGCCTCGTCTAGCATAATCACCGAGTAGCGCTTCAGCTCAGGATCAATCAGGATCTCTCTCTGGAGCATACCATCTGTCATGTACTTGATGCGGGTGGATGGGCCCGTGCAGTCTTCAAAACGAATCGTGTATCCGACCTCTTCGCCCAGGCGGCAGCCTACCTCCTCAGCTACACGTTTTGCGACCGACATGGCTGCCACACGACGAGGCTGCGTACATCCCACGATTCCAGCGTCTGCAAACCCAGCCTCTGCAAGGTACTGTGTTAACTGGGTAGTCTTTCCCGAGCCAGTCTCACCAACAACAATTAGGATCTGATTCTCTTTGATGGCTGTGATGAGCTGCGACCGGAAGTGGAACACTGGCAATGTTTCTCTTTGCTGTTTGATGCTCATGTTCGTGCGCTTGCCCAGAGTCTCATTCTTGGGCTGCACCACCTTTCGCCACTCTGGAACCACATCGGGTTTGGCCACTTGTGCAGCCACGGCCTTGAGTTCGCTGGCAAACTGGCGTTTGTTAGGGTCTGCCATAGGGTCGTTCCATTGTGCTGCCAAATCTGTCCGTGACTTTTCCGCTTGGTTGGCGGCTTCGGCTTCCTGCTGCCGGATTTCCTTGCGATCGCGCACCAGAGACGAGCCGGTTACGGCGGCTCTGTTCATGGAGCCATCAGGCGCCTTGATAACGCGAATGGGCGACAGTTCGAGCGACTGCTTGGTCTGGCCGGCCAGGAACGGAGGCTCCTCTTCGCGAACCTCAATGTCCACATCCTCTTCTAGCGCCATGTCACCCTCACCACGCAATGTCGAATTGTACTCCTCTTCCAAGTCGGGAAAATCAGATGCCTTGGCCACGCCTGATGCAATAAGCTGCCGGATTTCCCAGCGCTCGGGTGACGTCATGCGCTTCTTATGGCGGGGTCCTTGCCCATTTGCGGCTGTAGGCATTGGGGGGCCACCGGTACTTGCCGTGGGCATGCCGGCACGGCCTCGCATGCCACCAATAGGTGCCATGTTGGCTCCAGAGCCAAGAGCCACCGATGGATTCATATCATCGCCAGTGTATTGGTCCACGTCCTTCAGCGAGAGTCCAAGCCGGCGGGGTGGCTCATAGCTGACCACCTTGACCTTGACTTGTTGGCCGATTTCAACAATGTCAGAGGGGTGATTTACACGCTGGCCACTGGTCAACTGTGAAATGTGCACCATGCCATCAATCTTGCCGCGAACGCCACGTAGGTTGACAAAAGCGCCAAAATCCTTAATGCCCGTGACCTGGCCGTCGTAGACCTTGCCGACAACGGGTGTTTCGTCCAGATCTTGCCGTTGGTCTCGGTCGCGCGACCCCGACCGCGACCTAGACCGGTAGTGTCTGCGTTTGCTCTGGTGATTTTGATCGTAGTGGTCCCGGTGTGTGGACCGAGACCGTGGCCGCGCGCGGTCTCTGTGCCGCCGCCTTGAATTGTCGCCGTGATCCCTGCTTGAATCTCTTGTGCGGTCGTTCTTTCGGCTGCGATCATAGTCGTGATCCGGACTTCGGGAGCGTTTCCGCGTTTTGCTAGAAGAGTCTGCGGTGTGAGAAGCCCTGGACTTGGACCCTAGGCTCTCAAGCATAGCAAATGTATCGTCGATGGGGTCGTTCTTCGCTGGCTCTGGGGCATCGGGTAGAGCAAGGCCACGAAAGACGGTGGCTTTCTCTTCCGTGGTCCGTTCGGCTTTGACAGGCGCATTGGAGTAGGACTCTGTTTTCACCGAGTTCTTGAGCTTGGGATGCATCGAAAGCACTAACCGGTCAATACTCTCAATCAGGCTGGGCGGGAAATCAGCACCCATGGAGGTAATTTTGTCCTTGAAGACCTTAAAGTCTTTGCTTTCGACTCGCTGCGCAATAATGAACTCGGCCAGCGTCTTGTCGTTGACACCAACATGGTTGTTGAGTTCTGACTGAACTTTGGAGACCAGCGAGAGCAGCTCCAGCTGTAACAAGTCATCCATTGCGTAGACGTGAGCTAGAACAGTGTTAGGGCCTTGAATGGAGGGTTGTGGGCAGAAGAGAGACAGGCGACTCGTGGCTGTCGCTGAATTTGCGAGATGCGCACGCAAGGCTGAGAAAAATTGAGAAGGCTGAGAATAGTGTCGCGAAGGAGAAAAGAGGAAAAGAGCAGCAGGGAAGTAAGTTAGTAACCACCAAAAACGGCTGCTTAGTCATCAACCACAACCACAAACCAACCATCAACACTTCGCTGGCATACTTTTCATTCGGGAAACATCAGACGGAACTCGCCCTTATATTTCAAAGCCGATTGCAATTTCTTCACACAGGCAATTTTGGTCCCCCACACATCTGAAGCTTCGTTCCCAACTAGTGTCAAAGAAATATACAAGCTACAACAAGCCTATATAATAATGTCTATACCAGGCTTAGGCCATATCCCCGATGATGTAGGTGTCTTAGTTGTCCTTCCCCTTCCCCTTACTTTTTCCATTAAATTCTGACTCGCTGTTTAGACGCCCCTCACTACTAATAGAATAATCAAGCTCTCCCCCTTCTGGGAGTGGCGCTTCGAAATTGGCTTCACCTCCCAAGTCACCGTGAAGCTTGTCAATGGCACAGCCGAGAAAGACGGCACCGAGCTGGCCCAGAAGCAGCCGTACCGCTTCACTGGGCTCAAGTCTAAGATATTCACGTGGACCGGCTGTGAGCTGGAGATTGACGGCGTCTGTCTGGACGAATTTGTTGAGGAATATGCAGCCGTTGTAGATACCCCCATGAACGCCTACATGAATCTACACTACAAGCTGACGTCGCTGCGAGCCAACGCACGCCGCGAGGGCGCAAAGGGTCCTCGCTTAATGATTGTCGGCCCGCCGAACTCTGGCAAAACTACGCTAGTGCGCACACTAACCGCATATGCGACACGCTGTGAGGAGCAGCCGCTTGTCGTCAACCTGGACCCCAAGGATAGTATGCTTTCAGTGCCTGGTACACTTAGCTGCAGTGTGTTTTCAAGTGTCATGGACATCGAGTCTCACGACGGCTGGGGGAGCAGCCCAAGCAGTGGCTCTAGCGTTGTGCCGGTAAAATCTCCAGCGGTTTTCTATTATGGACATAGCCAGCCCGACCAAGACCCCATCACCTATCGCAGCCTTGTTAGTAATATGGCTAGCATAGTGACAACCAGGCTAAGTGAAGATCCCGACGTACGCGGTACAGGCCTCCTAATAGACACGCCGGGTGTAAATGGCCAGGACCGGGCAGGCATTGATTGCCTAGCACATATTGCCGAGGAGTTTTCAGGTACTGAGCCATGACTCCCTTTTGTTTTTGCTCCAAGCTAATGCCTGTTTAGTGAACATAATCGTCGTTCTTGACAGCTCACAAAGACTCTACTCAGAGCTATCCAAGCGCTTTAAAAACACCACCACCAGCCTTGATGATAGCATCACGACTATCCTTCTCGACAAGTCTAGTGGAGTCGCAGAACGGAATGAATCGTGGGTATCGCAGAGCCACCAAGCTGCCATCAAGCACTATTTCTTTGGTGATAGCAACCAGACATTAAGCCCGTTCACGCAACAAGTCGACGTGAGTGGACTGACGCTTTTCCAAATTCCTGAACGTAAGTCGCAAGCCCCAAAACTTCGATGGCTGTTTTGACCGGACAAACTCTAACCAAAGGCATCTTAGACTCCTACGTCACCTCCGGTCACTCCCCCCTGGTGCCAATCCAGCTGACTCCCGCACTCGAGCAGTGGACGCTGACCATAATGAACGCCAGCTCCCGGGACTTGCCCGAGGCCATCCGCATGGCTACAGTCAAAGGCTTTGTATATGTCGCGCAAGTCGACAGTGATAAGGGCAAGGCCAAGATTTTAGCGCCGGTTGCAGGCCAGCTTGGGGACCACCCGATGATCTGGGGAAAGTGGCCAGAGCCCAATGTCAATTTGCTGGGCTGAGGGGGGGGCACGAAGAAGCTGCAAGAAGGAGACAGGGCGCCGTACGTGCTTTTGTTGCTTGCCATCGGTTGCTGGGAGTAGGATGGTGATGAACAGCGAGAATCTATGTCACAGACTACATACACACGGCGTAATAGCTGAACTATCATGTACATGCACACCTACGCAATTGGCATATATACCTACCTACATATACAGGTCACCGACGTCAAATTTTCGGTGCTAAAGTAAACAGCTAGCAAAATGCTAACAGATGGAAACTTGTCTATAATGCATACCCCTCAACATAAGATAAAACTGATCGCTACCGCACCGCTAACGCCGACCTAGCAAGGCAAAGGAGATCCCATGTACACGGACAAATCTAAAAGTTTTTATTCCGTCCTCGCTCTTTTCTTCTGAGGTGCATACTCGTTTGTAGACTTCGCATCATCTTTGTCCTTATCTTTACCTTTGTTTTCGTTTTCGTCTTCAGTTTCGGCTTCTGTAGCCATGTCCCGGAAAAGCTTCATCAAGCTCTCGACGCCTAGCAGCAGACCCTGATCTGGGCCTTGATCAGACGACACGAAAGATGCATGTGCAAAATCGATAAGCCGCAAACTATGCGTCCTGTCAGCCTGCCCATCTTCGTCGTCGTCGTCGTCGTCGTCGTCGTCTTCACCGCTGTTGTCTTCATTGCTGTCGATGTCACCATTGTCGCCGATTCTGGCAACCTGCAGCGTGGCCATTGATCCAAGACCCCCCCCATTAACCAATGCCGCGGCAGTGTCCTTCTGTCGCTCTAGCGCTTGGACAAGATCCTGGTCCTCATTACTCATGTGTTCCTCATACCCGTCAGCGGCATTATTGTGGGCTTCAATCCTACGCTCCAACTCCTTTCCGTCACCCTCGAAGATGAACAGCAGGCTGCCCGAATATATGCGGACGCTATGCTTGTTCAGTTCTTCATATATCATCTCCAGCTCATGTGCAAACACAGCACATATAGCCCGGGCCAGCTCGTGCGTGATGCCGGCGGAAGGGTTGAACACGAAACGGCGAATGGTAGCGGCCAGAGTGTCGTCGGTCACATGGTCGCGGCCATAGTTGCGATCGTATACCATATAGCCATCGGGATCTAGGTCGGCAGGGTCAGTGCTGCCATGCCAGGCGCGCATGCCAGCGATTCGAAAGCCAAAGTTCTGGTGGGTAGTGGTCGCAGCTATTTTCTCAAAGCGCCTCCTTTTCTCCATCGGCGCATCGTCAGCCCAAAGACGTGTTCCGAGCTTGCAATCGAGAATATTGGGATGGCGGAACCCGTACGAAGCGTTTTCCAGCACCAGAGCAGTGTCGGTTTTGATGCGCTTGCCACCGTTGGGAACCCATTTTTCAGAGACAGAGGCAGAGTCCGATTTGGAGCTACTGCCAGATAATATTTCAAAGGGAGACGGCTGTGACTGAGACTGAGACTGAGACTGAGCAGGCGCTGGGGACTGGGATGGGAGCTCGGGACTGCAGTGGCCCTTGACGGGGCCCACAGGCTCTAGGTCTTGGTGGGCGAACGATGGCGACAAGCAGCTCTGGGGCTGGGCAGCATTGGGTTCCTCTGGCTCCAACGCCGCCGCCAAATCCGCCACCCTATCCTTGGGCTCTGTCTCTGTCTCTGTCTCTGTCTCTGCTGCTGCCGCCCGGAGTTGCGCCTTGCCCTCTGTCTTTCCCTCGGCCTGTGACCCTTCAGATTCAGCTGCTTGCGCCAAGGCCAGGGCTTCAGTAGCCTCTTTGTTCAACACTCCAGAACCAGCCAACTGCTTGACTGCTTCTGATACCTTGCTGTCCAAGCTGAGGGTGCCAAAAAAGCACGGAGTAAAGTACCGCAAGTCTTCATATTCTGGAGCCTGCAACTGCTCATAGAACTGTATCTCAGTAGCCGTGCAGGGCTTTATAAAGAGTTTTCCCGATGAGTCGCACATCGTGCCATCGCTGCAAATGAGCAAGCAGAGCGAGATGCACCAATCAGCAAACATGCAAACACATGTCAAAGGGGCCATATGCACAGAGTAACTTACTGGCCAGCTACAGCTTTATAAGCCTGGAGATCGCTGTGTTTTAGATCGCCAACAGAGGGCGCAGAGGGCATGGCTAGTGAAAAGGCAGCCAGGCCGAGAAAAAATAGGGGGAAAAATGAGTGCAACAAGACGAAGACGAGCCAGGAGCCGACGCGTTGGAAAGGATTAAATATGAGTGAAAAGTATGCGACGGTAGCAGTGTAGATTTTTTAATGGCCAGCCGAGGGGGGGGATATAGAAAAGCCCGTGAGCCCAAGGGGTTCGATCGTTCGTGGGTGAGGTGGTGCCAGACGAAAGCGACGAGAGGAAGAGGAGAACCGGGGAAAGCGAGAAACAGAGGAAGAGAGAAACATGGATACAAAGGGGGCGGGCGAGTGATGGGAGGATGTTATATTTTTATCTCCTAGTAGTCGTCGTCTTTTCTATGGTGTGCGAGATAGAGAGAAATCACAGTCAGTGAAATTTCATGTGCAGATTTAAAAATAAAAATAATAAACGGATTTATTTAAATATAATACAATACAATAACAATAGACCCTTTTTGTGGTGTTAAGAGCTGCTTCGTCAATGGAGCCCCTCTAGTACGCTGTAGCTTAGGCCAGCTGGGGGGGGCGCGTTTCAAGCCTTGGGAGGCTCAGCCAGCCCAAGCCCAGCGCTCTGCTGCATTTACAGCGGCTATGCCCCCCCTTCCCTGCCCAGTGGGATACAGGCTGTAACACAACAATTCTCCAGCACCCTCCCACTCCCAGTCTGGTTCTCCTGAACGTGTTCTGTGGCACAGATGTTATCGGCTTTGAAACAACCATTCATCTTCCAATTGTATTGTTCTTTGGTCAGCCCTAACAGCCCGGCTTTTATACTACCATCGCCTGTGCGGCTTTCTGTATATTGGATAGAGCGAAATCAGATGATACAATAAGGCGACGCTAGGTAGCACGCACTTGGCTAGTTGTTCTACACCGACTCGTCCTACCTACCCTGGGATTTATAGCTTCTCGTCGTTACAAAAGTGGCTCAGCTTTCATCGTGACATGGCGCTCGCGTCAGGCGTCATTATATTATGCCAGTATTCAGACAGCGGTCCGTAAGGCTAACAACGACAGCAGGCACAGCATGTAGCACCATCAGAGGCAGACCCGGGTGAGTTGCCTCTCTGTGCTTGGGCGCAAGCAAGCACCTCCACAAGCACAGCTTCTATCTGGCCCATATTTTCCATGACGCCATCGATGCCTGTCCAAGCTTCCTCTCCATCTTGATCGGTCCGCCCGCAAAAAATGGCACGAGCTTGAGGCTTCTGCTATGCTCGACGCATCTGCTATAGCCAGGAATTCTCAAAAATAGACAATACTGTCTGAAACCTGGGCCCATCAAGTAAGTGCCTTTGTTCATCCTTCACATGCAGTGTCAGGCAGAATATAAGCCCATCACGTGGCACAAGAAGCTGTTATTCTCCATTTGAAATGCCAGTGATACAAGGAAATAGAAACCAAGTGCAAGCACTGGCAAATGGCTTGCACCGGGAATCTGTACTGTCGTGCTCATCTCATTGTGCCATGGTTGGTCGTTGACTGGGAACAAGGAAAGAAGAAACCCCCAGAAAAGCCAGTAACCCTAAGGACATACGTGCCAAGCACCAACACACACGTTCCAGCGGCCGTCCACGCTTGCTGTTTGCTCTAACATCTGCATCTTTCCGCGCCAAACAGACAATCCAGTCATCGCTTCCTCTTTTTCCGTCTGTATAGCCCGCAAACCGCCAGGCACCCAAGGAAACTATGTTGCTTTATAAGAGGCCAAGCAGCCGGGCCAGCGGTCTTGTCCCTGGATACACTTGTCCCAGCTGCTTTCCTCTTCCACTACGACTACCATCGCCTACTTACTTGCGAGAATGAACGCAGTGCCAGCAGCGGCAGATTACTTGCGCACGGCTAAAGAGCCCGGCATTTCGTCCTCTGAAACCAAGCTTGAGTCTGTTTCTGTGGCAGGAGATAAAGCCCAGCCATCCGGAACCCAAAAGGGAATGCAACCCACCACTATCGCCTTGGATACTGTAGCTGAGTCTGCTGAACAGCTTGTCTCCAACCAAGACGGCCTAAAGACAGACACCACCATTAGGCCTGAAAAGATAAAAAAGTCGCAACCCAAGAACCCTCCCAAACGTGGCCCAACTGGTCTTGCAAAGAGCCGCGGCACAGGCTTCGAGGGTGAGCATCGCGTTGAGGGCACATGTCCAGACGCCAATAGGCTATAAGCTAATATGAGTTCTAGAATATTATGCTGATCCTCCCATGCGGCCTGATGAGGCCCAAGACGAGCGTGAAAATGTTTACAGCTCGTCAGTCATCTCCCAGCCCCCCCCAAATCTTCACGCAGCTGCTAACAAATCCACAGCGACAAACCATTTCCTGAGTACGTCTTGACTCTACACCCTTTTGATTCACCGCCATTTCTAACCTTTGCGCAGGCGTATATCTGTGGCGATAACCCGGTTCAAGGGCCGTCGTCGCCTCGTTGGAGAGCTAAGCAAATACTTCAACGATTACTTAGCAGTCGGAGGCCTCGACACCTTCCAGAATGCCTTCCAAGGGAGTGTGGCAAATCTGGACTCGCCAGACTGTGCATCTGTTTCTCTAGAGCCAAGTCTTGATGGCCACAGCCAGTGCTGGTGGTCCCCGGATGACCCCAACTGGGTGGTCGATTTTACTGGTGTAGCTGCGGGCTTCATTTCCTGCAATGTCCCAACCATAGCCTCGTCGCGTGATCCTCAGAGCATAAGCAAATGCATTTCAGTAGTCGTCAATTTCCTTCGCTATCTCCTTATGCACGATGTTTGCAACGAGTATATCGAAGATATTAAAGGCGCTATACAGCTATGCAAGCGCGCAGAGACAGAGCTGCCCATGTCGATATCTTGCAGAAACCACTTCCCGGGTCTGTGGAATTCACTCCTTGACAGTATCAGCGAAAACGAGATTGAGGAGAAGCCAGCCATGCCTCTGTCTCTGCCCGAAAGTCTAGCAAGGGAGCTTGAGATACGCTCCAGCTTCCGCCTGCCTCCCGGTTTCAATCCAGTGACTTTTCTCAAGATCGGACTCGAGATGCTTGGTAAGAATGTAGATTTTGATTTTTCTAAACTTAAAATTGTTAGGCGCCCTCTTTACAGCCTGCAGGTCGAGTCTATTGAGCACGGACCAACGTCTCATTTCCAGGTCTTTGAAAATGGCCAAACCGTCACATATCCGTCCCTTGACCGTATCACCTTGAAACACTGCGTGATTGAATCCGACATGGACCCCGGAGAATACAAACGGTCTCTCGCCATGCCATCCGGCCATGAGGTCATGCTGCTTGACACCCGCATTGCCAACTTTTTGAGGAAAGGCATGAAAGTGCGCGCCGTAGTGGCCAAACTCAACAACGGTGTCAAGTTTATCCATACTATTTTTGGTCTCCATCCCGAGTTTTACATCTTTCTTCCACAGAACCTCATGCGCTCATATCGACCACATGAGCCAAGCACAAAACCCCCGCCATCTGCACTAGATACAGAGGAACAGGAGGAAGACGACTATAAGGAGAGCGAGTGAAGTAGGGACATGGCGGAAGACATAAAGCATACGATATCCACCAATTGTACCTAGTAGCACATTATCCACGCTAGCTAATAGAAGTATGATTGATCAATCAAAAAGAACAAAACCCTACCTAGTCCGCTACAACAGCCACAAAAAACCAGTCTGCTTCATTCCTCAGCTCACATGTTTCTCTAGTCCCATCACTTGCGATCTTCCGCAATCTTAATGCTGGATTTTGTGATCACCAGCAACCACCTCCGCATAGCTTGGCGGGACCGACACAACGCTGGCGCTCGAGCCCCCATTCGACGAGCTCACGACACTGTAGGTGGGCGCGTGTCTCTGGGGGGCGACATGAGAGTGTATGGTTGTGCCGTAGTGCATGGGCGCGTGTCTCTGGGGGGCGACATCAGAGTATATGGTTGCGCCGTAGTGCATGGGCGCGTGTCTCTGGGAGTGTACATGCTGGTCACTGGGTACAGTCAAATTTACTATGCGGCTCTGCCGAGGGTATCTAGGGGACTCGTATTCATGGGTCGAATCGGGGTATTTTGCGATGATGTACCAGGCGTGGAGGAGCCCGGGAATCTGGAAAGCGAGTTAGCTCAGATAGCTCCTTGCGGTTGGTAGGAATGAGGGGCAGAGAAGAGCAGGGGACCGGACGGCGGGGAGACTTACGAATCCAAGCACGCAAAGGAGGATGTTTATCACCGAATCGGCCGAGCAGATTCCGCGCTTGACCCAGACTATGACAGGAGGTTGTTAGCACATGGGGATACTACAGTGGCAGCGATGACAAGGCAAGACAAGATCCACATACCGGCTATGGGCGGGAAAAGTATGGCCAAGAGACCAAGAAACAGGTCATAGGAGCACAGACAGCAGCGACACATGATGAAGAAGTCGATGATGTCGGAGAGGAAAGAGAAGGTAATGTGGGATCGGCGAGGGAAGCAAGGTTTGGTAGGTTAACTCAGTGGGCGAAAGCCTTGGTTCTGTTTATCGGGAGGAAATGGGCGACACAGTTCGATGAAAAGAGGAACAAAAGGAGGAAAAGGCCGAGCCGCAAGGCGGATTAAAGCTTAGGCAAAGAAAGGCTCACAGCCACAATCACAAAGGCAGGGGTAATACAGGATTTGAGTTGGGTAAAAAAATACGAATGTAGCAAAATCCGAGGGTTAAAAGCTATGAGAGAAGGAAAGATTAAGCAACCCAGCGAAGACCGTCGTTAACGTTGTCGTTGTCGTCATAGAAAAGGAATCACAAGCAAAGTTGACGGGAGCTTCGCAACAAGGAAATGTGAAGGGATTAATGGGCTCCATAGGATTTTAGTGGCCTGTTTTTCCTAACCGTTATGGGAAGGTGAGATGAGGGGTATTGATTACGCCTTAACAGGTTTTGGTGGGGCTTTGGTGGGAAACCGTTAGTGCATTAATTTTATCCCATGTCTAAGCTTCTTAGCAACTGTGCTGCCTGAAGCCATCAAGCACATGCTCGGACGAACAAGAGCGCAGAATGTAGATGAAATTGGGAAATATAAACAAAATAAAAATAAACCCCGAGTTACTATAATGTGAGAGGATTAAACGCGGTGGTCCTAGCCGTTCTTACTGCTCTGTTTCTCTGCACCAACTTGCCTGCTTTTTGGTCAATGACTTCATGGGGGGGGGATCCACTTTCCACGACTAAGGCGCCCAATCGAGGAACACACGTCGAGCATACAGACAGGAGACAAAGACAAGAGACAAAGCTCCAAACGCTGAACACAGCTCGCTCTTTAAAACATACAAGAAAAATAGGGGAATAAAAACACGAGCTTGACTTCCACCACACAAAGTGAAGAGAGCATCGTGAGTGGTATTTCCATGTGCCAGCATCGAGCAATTCATGGTTCAGCAAGCAGAGGTGCGCAGATCGCAACGCCATGCCCTAGTAGAAAAAGCCTAAATATATACCCCCAGCTTTGGCGTCACTTTATAGTAGACAAAGCAGCATATAAACAGATGTACACGCGTCCTGAGCTGAGCGTCCATGATGTCTGGGTCTTAATTCAAAATCTGAAAATAATAAAGCTAGGAGCAGGATAAGAATATGAAGAAATCCCACCGACATGGCAAGCAGAAACATGACACTGAAAGCCAGATAGACAGAGAGCACCACAAAAACGATGCTGGATGCCGCCACAATAGAGCTCAGCAATTCAGACGAAAAATCCAAAAGATATGATGCGGCATGATGCAGAGAATACAAAGGGTAGTGGGCTAGGAGGAGACGGGGACGAGACGGAGAGAAGACGGGGATGGGGCCATGTTAAGAACAAGCAGGCTATGACTCGAGATATGGTAGAAGAAAAGATAACACTGGAATGCAGATGCTGGAGAGCGTGGGGAAGACAAGACGCCCGCCTTATATTCGTAGAAAAGGCACGCTGGTTACTACGTCACGGAGCCAACACCGCCACTATCACCATCAGCATTCCCGTCATGTTCACATCAATCAATCCACAGCAACCAGGAAGTCCTGTGCGGAAGATCAAAGCAAGGGTCGAAGCTGTATTCTAGCCCTAATGGCACTCCTCTGGTGTTGCACGATTTGTCCTGGTAAGACGCTGGTGGAGTCTTGTTCTCCCTATGGCCCAGCATCGTAGCCGCGTGGACAACGACAGGTAAAGATAAACCACAAAAACAGAGGGCGAGGGATAGTATGAAAGGCCCCAAAGAAACCCCGATTTTTCTTTCCTCTGTTGGCATCTACCTACCTGGCTGCTTAATTTGGTGTTCCTCTCTTACTTGGGATGTCCTGTCCTGGCTTGTGTTCCGGGAACAGCCCTGTTGACGGCTTGCTCAAAGCTGCTATGACCGTTTTTAGTGCTGTTCATCTGTCCATCACCCACAAACGCCTGAAGTGATCTTCAGCGCATCGAAACTCCTTCCATTGCCAATCACACTTTTATTTTCTTGAGCTGAGAAAATGGGGTGGACTGAAGAGGTGAAAGAGTCGGAGTGAGAGAGCCTGAGATTGATTGAGGCTTTCTGTTCCTGTTCCTTTTGGTCTCCTGTGTCTCTCTAGTCCAGGAGCAGGGAGGACAGAGAGAAGGAAAAAGAGAAGACAAAGGGAAAAGGGAAAAGAAAAGGGCAGAATCCCCCAACCCAGCAGCTTGTTTGCGAACCTTTGTTTCTTTGCTCTCCCTCTCCCTTTCCCCTTGTTTCTTAGCCCCTCTCCCTTGTTAGTGTCTCATATTTTCTCTTTTGTTTCCTTATTTGTCTGTGCTTGGACTTCTTTTTAGATAATATCAGTAGTATACAGCGTGATGTTGTACTGATACTACGGTGCAACCATATAAGCTGCACTCGGGGAGGGGAGGGGGGGAGGGGGAGGGGGCAGAGTTTATTGACGTGACATGACAATGACATGAATAATACAACCTGATATTGCGGTGAGTCGAGCTCCTCGTGTTTGTTGTTGTCTTTCACTTCACGTCTCGCCGTGCCTGTCGCTGTTTTGCCTTTGAGTCCGTGCCTTGATGATATCTTGTAGCTAGCTGTCTTTTCTGGCGATCGTCTTGTCTCGTCTCTCCCATATCACATCAATGTCTTTGGGGCCCGCTGGTCTCTCCCTCTGCTGGGAGAAGCTCACGATCGAAAGATCCCGCAGTCGAGAACGAAAAAAAGGGATAACAATAAATAGAATGTCAGAATGTGGACAGATGAAGAAGATTCCCCCC